>OU898276.1:114473298-114607878 GCA_918026665.1 Diabrotica balteata
AATAAGCTTCCAATTGATTCGTTTAGTGATACAGAATCATAAGACAACCACCGCTACCTTTACGATCTAAACTCGCGAAGAGAGGTCTGAACAATTATACAGGTGGGAAAAAAACTAATTTCCAGCACATTTAAATTTCCAACAGAGCCGTCTTTCTATGCAACGGAAGACATATACTCTAACATATTTTCAGCGATTTTTTGATGACGATTTGATTACATATAAAATCAAACTAACGTATACCCCCTCTATCAACAGGGGTATCTCTCAACACGATCCCATTTTGAACCAAAGCTTTTGTAAGCATAAGATGCTAATGGGTTGGGTACAAGTGGCTGCTTTTGAAGATTATCGGAGTCCTGAAACTCGACCTGAAAACATCGCTGAGGTAATGTCAGTGAAGAGATTCAAAAAGCTTAGACGACTCATACACATTCAAGACGATGAAGAATAAAATCATTGTTATTTCTTTCAGTTGCCTTTCTTGTTATGTTATATCGTCTTAGAATAATTCCATCTGACTAAAATTCGCCACAATTCATTGTATCGTTGTATTTAAAGTCAACTCTAATTTTGAACGAATTAGTTCTTCCTATAGTTTTAAGTTGTTACATGATAAAGGCATTATTATTACCTCTTTTTTAACCCTTAACTGTGAGGTGCATAATATTTTGCGTACTTGGTGACGTGGTGCCTAGCGTACCCCATTTTTAAAATAATTGTTATCGGCTTATTTTTTTATAAATTGAATAATTGATACATATTGTGTATTTACATATTACTTTAAACTATGAATAAAAAAATATTAGATTTTAAAGAGCTAACTTGATTATTACATGATTATTTAACACATTCTGAATAAAACCCTTTTTTTTGACAGACATAAACTTATTATTAACTGAAACAAATTTGTTGAAAATTTTAACAGTTTAACTTCAAAAATTACAAAATGAAAGTAAATATTCTATAAAAAAAGGAAAAAACCATTCTAAAAAGTAATATTTATTAAAAAATGACACTTGATTTATTGGACCAAATTTATTGTTCACAAACAGTCCATGCATATTTTTTCTGTACATTCCGCACATATTGGCGTATTACAAAATTTACAAGAGAATATAGTTTTCTTTTTTTTGAACCTGGACACTTTCCACAGCGTTTTTCTTTTGTTTAAAAGATTTTCATCCATAGCAATTGGCAACGAATTTGCAAGATTTTCCTATGAAATTCGGAGTTCTCGTGACACCCGTATGTTCTCGATTCTTCCTAAGAAGTTGAGGTTTTACGAGAGAGAATGCAAGATCTTTGATAAACTGAAATCTATATTTGAGTTCACTATTTTTTTGTGCATGTATATAACACATATGAATTTACGGAAGAAATGTTCAGGAGCTGCAAAAAAATCGCCATGGGCCATCTTCGAGTTCGTCTGCTTGTTGAAAAGGTAGCACATTTTGGTCCAGACTATCGACCCCACCTTTAGTGAAGTTATAAAAGGAAATTATTTCTTCTTTTCCAGTGTCAGTGGAACTGCTAATTGCTTTTCATCTATTGTTAGTTCTTGACTATCACTACCTCTTCCCGAATAAATATACGCGTTGAACAGATATGATGTACGAGCGTCCACACAAGGCCATAATTTTGATGCCATATTTATTAGGCTTATTTGGCATATATACTTTAAATCCACATCTGCCTCGAAAGCCAATAAGCATTTCGTCAATACAAGCCAAATCATTCAAGCAGTAGTTTTCTTTAAGAGTTTTCAACAATTCTATTGAAAATCCATGATATCGCTGCTGTCTTATCTGTCTTCTCTCTTTCTTTTCGACTATCAGCACAGTCGAATCTCAAAACAGCCAACAAAACTTGAACCCTTTTTTGTGCAATTGTACACCGAAGAATGTCCCTCCCAGTTCCGTCTGTGGCATAAAGACTATCAAGATCTTCGTGGTTCGATTTAAAAATAGATGTAAAAAACAAAATGCCAAGAACCTTTTGTTCTATCATGTCAACATCAACTAATTCAGTTTTTTGTTGGTCCTTGTATTTATCCTTGCTAGTGCCAGTTTTTCATTTGTCCATCTCATTATTCAACGAGAACATCGTCTGTAAAGATACACTGCCACAGAGTTAATGGTGTTGGTTTTCTAATGCCCTCGCACTAACCTTTGAGACTAGCAAGTTGCCTGACTAGATTGGCAGCAGGAGTTTTTGTATGAGCTCTCTGAGCAGGTTCCCCTTGCCCATTTGTATCTGTTCCTCCCATAAAAGGCCCTTCTTTCATTAGTTGTTTGTTCGTCTTCACTACTCTCAGAAGAAGACTGTTCCATCACCGTTATCCTCATCATTGATTCCTTCGCTTTGCTCAGTGTCGGAATTAGAGTCGTATAATTCTAATTCTGTTACATTATTTGTTTCCTCTTCTGTATCACTATCTAAATCACTAAACCACTTTCTAACAGTCTCCTCAAAGTTGGGATCGTTGTAAGATACTTTTTTGATGACCCACTAGCCATTTTTCTACAAAAAAACAGTAATTATATAATTATCTACAAAATAAAAAATTTACACTTACGGTGATGTGGTGCCTTCACGTAACCCCAGCAAATATTTAGCACGAAATAATAGTAAAATAATAATTCACAAGACGTTCTCCTCGCAACAGCTCTCATAAAACTGCTTGACCGATGCATTCCTAAACGAGTCTGGCGATAGATAACCGTAACCTTGAGATATCACCAATATTTGGTAGAGGTGGGGTCGTGTACGGCACCACCTCACCAGTTCCGGTTTATGATAGTTTATCAGTTATATATTTGCTTAAAATATTTGTGTACCTCGGAGGTAAAGGACACTATGTCCATTTTTATCGAAATTTAGATTAATTGCACTTTTGAATATAACTTTTCTGGCTCTACACATAGGTAAACCATACTATGTCCAGAGACAATTTTACGGCAAGTTACGACTTTTTAATAAACACCAACTCCACTTCCAGTCAGAGGTAAACAACACCATATGGAATTGGTGTTGTTTACCTCTAGTAAATAGTACCCAGTAGGACATAGTGTTATGTACCTGAAAAATGTTATCGTATTTTTGATTATAACAAATATACGTTCTTCTGCGATAATCAGAAGGAAAATTCTTGTTTTAAAATCTTTATTTTACGAATATTAAAATTACAAATCTAAAGGTAAGGTTGCTTCTTGTCGAGTCCGTTGATGTCACTTGTCATAAAAAATGGTCGGCGCACGCCTCCTCGTCATGCACCACAAGCACCCCGCATAGATTAACACAGCGTCGTTCAAGGTTCAAAAGAAAGTTGAATATATGGCACGCAACATAGCCGCCTCCATTGAAAAGTCTAGTGGACTTTAAATAATTGGTAGAACACAAAGTTTTGTCACTGGGCGTTGATAACTTCCATTCAAAGTCTTTACGGTAGCAGTTCGAATAACACCATCAACACCAGGGAACACTTCGGAAATACGACCGGTTAACCATTTTTGTGGGGCAAGTCATCTTCTTTAACGATTACCAACGTTCCAGGTTGAAGTAGTTAGGTGAATTATTTTTCCATTTTTCTCGAGCCTGAAGTTGACTAATATAGTCTCTAACCATCGAGACCAAAAATCTTGAGTGATTGCTGATAGCTGAATTTGCTTCAATCTGTTTAGTCGGTGTATTCAAATAATTTGTTCTGGAATGCTTGTGATAGCTCTCCAATGAGAAAATGCGATGAGAGAGTGGTGTAGTATCATTGGATCGGACGACAACGGATGCAAAGTCTGAATTTAAGATTCCCTCTATTTGAACCAAGACTGTTAGAAACTGTTCATAGGATAAAACATTGGTTCCGACTACTCTTTTCAAATGAAACTTGACAGATCTTATTCCCCGTTCCCACAATCCCCCAAAATGAGGCGCTTTCGCAGGTACGATTTCCAAGATATACCTTCAAGTGATAAATTAATATGTATTGTTTACTTGCTTGTTTAAGAAATAAAACCAAGCTCCTTATAGCACCTACAAAATTAGTGCCATTAATCCGAAAAAATTACAGAAGGTTTTGCCTCGTCTAGAAGAAAATCTTCTCAATGCGATAAAAATGAGTGTGTAGTAAGTCTCCAACAAGTTCGAGATGAACTGCCTTCGTGGCCATGCAGATAAAAAGACAGATATACGCCTTTTTCGTTTTATAGGGTTTGGTAAAATCGATCTCTTATCATAAAAGACCAGCATAATCTACTCCTGTATTATAGAATGGTTACTTGGGTTACTCTTTCTGGTGGGAGTTCACCACCATTAAGGTTGCAGTGGAACACAACTGTATTAAAACAAACAATACAATTATGTACGATTTTTCTAACTAAATTTCGAGCATCGAGTATCCAATACCTTTCTCTTAGCATGTTATAAAGTTAATTGAGGCCCTGCATGCATCAATTGATTATGTTGATCTAAAATAATTAGCTTAGACAGAATGATCTTTGGTAAAAGTATAGGATTTTTTTAGGAAAATCATATCCTGATCTTTTAAGCCTACCTCCAACTCTTAAAATGCCAGATTCATCAAGAAAAGGGGTTAATTTTAGCAACTTACTATTAGAAGGAATATTCTTATGTATTTTGATAGCTTTAATCTCTAATGTAAATTTATCAGACTGAACCAGTTTCACGAGTTGTATCATAGAACTATTTATCTCTTCTACAGTTAAGTGATCTGTACACTTAAAGGTGTATATCTAGTGTTATTCACGAATCTCAGTACATAAGCAAAAACCCTAGTGATCTAGAGAGGTTAGAAAATTTGTTTTAAATTGTATTCCTTTAAAGTCTTGAATTTTGATTTGTATTTAACACATTAGTTTTAATAGACTTTAATTCAGGAAGTTCTGACAAGAAACAAGTGGAGTGTCATTGGATAGGCCATAATGATGAAGGGAATAAAAGCTCTTCTGGACCATGCCACCACAAATCAGAATTACATAGCTCTAGAGCTGGAATACCGCGAGACAATAGGTCTGCAGGATTTTTCTTAGTAGGAATATGAAACCACTGTTGAAATTAGAAAGTGATTGAATGCTTTGTATACGATTAGCAATAAAACCTTATAAAGATGTGGTGAGGATTTGATCCATGAAAGAACAATAGTAGAATCAGAATAATAATAAAATTTTGACACATGCATGCAGTTGTAGAGAATCTTTTATTTTATCCATGAGCTCTACCAATAATAATGCGCTCGCATAGCTCTAATCTAGGAATAGTTAAAATTTTCAAAAGGTGCTACTCTGTTTTTTAGTGCAAAGTAGGTGAACCGAAACAGTTCCTAAGTTATCTATGGACTTCACATAAATAAACTGCCCCATAAGCTGATTCTGAAGAGTCAGCAAATCCAGAAGTTCTATAACTTCAGCCGAGATGCATGATGCATGCCTTGGTATCTTTGTAACTTCTGAAGCAAGTGGATTTGATCTTTGAATTGTTGCCATTGATATGTTAAGTTCAAAGGAATTGATTCATCCCAAGTGATACACAGCTGCCACAATCTTTGTACTATTAACTTGGCTGTTACTGTATACGGAAGTAACAGTCCAAGAGGGTCAAATATTTGAGAAAATAATGCTTAAAATAGACCTTTTTGTGACAGGATCGGAAAATTGATCTCTGATTGTATACATTAAAACATCATTTTTTGGATGCCATAAAAGTCCAAGGGTTTTTGTAGTTCGTCTATGCCTAAATTGACAAATGATCAGGGTCATGAATGAGTTTGCAATTTCGATAGAATTAAAACGAATTTTCTAAGTGAAATCCAAAAGTATTTAAAATGGTTGACAAAATGGACCTTATATGTTGAACCTCTTCAATTGTTGATCCACACCAGTGAGCAGGTCGTCAACATAGAAATCCTTTAGTATGATTTTACTAATGAAAGGATGTTTCCTCGGAAATATTGTAAGCTACTTCATGGAGGCAACGGATGGCAAGGAACGAAGCAGACGCTGTCCCATATGTGACAGTGTTAAATTCGTACACAGATACAGGATTAGAAGGATCACTTCGCCAAAGAATGCGTTGCAGTGAACGCAATTTAGGATCAACTAGTACCTGCCGGTACATTTTCTCAATATCAGCTCCCAATACAAAGTTGTGCTTTCTAAAACGAATCAGTATTGAAAATAAATCATCCTGCACCACAGGGCCGACCATCATAAGATCATTTAAGGAAGTACCAGAAGAAGTCTTTGCAGACCCATCAAATACAACTCTGAGTTGGTAGTGGTGCTATCAGATTTAAAGACGCAATGATGAGTAAAAAATAACCTAAAGATAGACTTGAATCAGAAACCAATGTCATATGATCCATAGCTATATATTCATCAATGAATTTCGAATATTGAATCTTAAATCAGGATTTTTAGCAAATTTTCTCTCTAACGAATAAAGACGGTTTTCAGCAATATCTCGAACTCTCCCAACTTATTGATAGGTTCCTTCAAAGGAAACTTAACAACAAAACGACCAGTTGGGTGAAAAATAGTATTTTCTACGAAATGCTTTTCACAATAGGATTCCTCTAGAGAAAAATGTTTTCTTGCAGGATACTCATAATATCCCAAAATTTTTTCCAATTGATAGTTTAATGAAGACTCTATAGAAGTTTCATTATTCATACTAAAATTGCAATGAGTTTGTGGTGAATTTTGATTCATCCAATCGAATCGGACCAGAAATTAACCATCCGAATAAAGTTTTTTGCAATATAGGTGAATTTGTTTAAGTTTATATTGTCCAGAGCAAAGTAGTTCCCAAAAAGATCCTGCTCCTATTAGAAGATCAATAGGTGTGCTTTCATTGAAATCAGGATCAGCTAGCAATATATTAGATGTAAGTCAAGTAAATCTTTATCAAAGGATATACACGGAATGCAAGATGTAATCTTGTCAACTACCAAACACGATAAAGATGCATTGTATGCAGTAGTACGAGAATAAACTGTAACTAACGTTTTCGAATTGACCTTGGAAGTACTTTGATTTATTCCTGCAACGGACATATTTATTTTGTCTACACACAGATTAAGTTTTTTGCAACAAGCATCTGTAATAAAATTACTTTGCGAGCCACTATCTAGCAAGATTCTACAATTATGAGAATTGCCTTGATCATCAAGAACAGTCACATTGAGCTGTAGAAAGTAAAATACAATCCTTATTTCCACTGAACATAAAGTATTTGAAAACGATGATGCGACAGCGTTGGAAGTGCTAGGCTGCTCTTGCGAGCCAAAATGATCAGACTGAGATTCAGAAGTTTGAGATTTAGAAGGTACTGATTGTTTATCGAAATGAAGAAGAGTGTTATGTAAGTTACTGCATTTTCTACATTTACTAGAGGTGCAATTTTTAGTAAAATGATTATTACGTAAACAATTAATGCATAGTTTAAGTTGCTTAACACGCTCGTATCTTAATTTAGGACTGAGTTGTAAAAACTTGGAACAATTCTGAATGATGTGATTTTGTTTACAAAATGTGCATGTTGCAGCATTAGTGGAAGTCAAAGCCTTGGCTTATGACTGAAAGTATTAGATTTGCCAATGAATTTTGAATCAGGTTGTTGAGCTTTAAGTAGGTTACATCTATCTTTTAAAAATTCAATAAAATCATTAAGAGATGGGTTTTTTAATCTTTGTGATTTTTGATACCTTAGAATCCCATTTTTGCTTAGTTTTATTATCTAACTTAAGATAAATTGTGATTAAATAAGGTATCCCAATAATCAGTAGGCTCACCAAGAGTTTTTAGCACCCGAAGATTTGAATTAGTTTATCTTGAATATGCTTAAGATCATAATGTGATTCTTTAGAGATCGGTTCTAGTTTTAATATTTGTCTAACATGAAAATTTATGAGGGCATTGGTGTCTTCATATTGCTCTAATAAACTTTGCCAGGCTACATCATAACTGTCTTCCGAAATTTGTAAATTCCGTACAGTTTCAGCTGCTTCACCTTTCAAGCCAAGTCTTAAGTAATGAAACTTTTGAACCTTTGACAAATTAGGTTTATTGTGAATGACAGAGATAAGGTATCCCTAAAAAATAGCCAGTCTCCAAAAGAACCATTTGAACCAACAAGGCAAATTGATATCAGGCAGTTTAAGACCAATATCATAAACAGGAAATGGTGTGTGAACCGACGTCAATGGAAGTGTTTTAGAGTCAACAAAATCATTAGATACCATGTTTATGCCATTATTATTTGGCAAAGAGAATTAATGTTCGATGCTGTATTTACATTGGTAGCTTGTAATGTGTTGGCAATGTTGCACTCAATACTACTAGGTAAAACTGGAATATTTTCCTTAGCATTTACAACTTGAGAGGCTTTTGACTATTGTCAGAAATAACTGATTTAGAGGAGCTTGACTTACTTCTTATTTCTTCAAGTTCTTTTTTAGCATAGAATTAATTTTTAAATAAGTTTCTTCAAACTGTTCCCGTTCAAATCATCAGTTAAAAAATCTCCGTCAACAAGTGGTGAAGCCACCTCTATACTATATTGAATGTTATTGAAGTCATCTAAAATTCCTAGAATATTGTTATAGCGCAAATCGAGTTGATTAAAATCTTTATTAGAAGACGAGATATATTTATTTAAAAATGAATGAAAACGAGTGAGAGTTGATTTAATAATTTTACGTTTACCTTTTAAAAGATCTAAATCATCGGCCATTTTGTGACTTTGTGAGAGAAAGCAAATAAAAGCTTGACTAACTAAATGTTTATTTTATAAAAGAAAACACAGCGATAATTATTACGAGGTATACTCTTAGTTCTATAGAATGAACTTTATGTTTATTTATTGCAAATTTAAATCGATTAGATAACTAATGATTTATAACTAAGTGTGTCGACTTACTATATAACAACCATATATTACCAAAAACAACGCACATAGTGTGGGTTGGAGGTTATAATAACAATATTACGTTACGACAAGTGTTAGGAATTACTGTAACCAAAGAAGTATAGTAACAAAATTATGCAAGGTTATATTGTTATTGATTAAAATATGGTCAAGTATCATTTAATTTGACCAATCGAAACCAACATTTCATCCAACGACAACTTATACTGATTTTGATTCAAATAAAGAAAACCGAAAAACTCATACCTTGCAAAATGTCCAAGTCTCCATTCCAAAACAAACTCCTTCAAGGTTATGACGAAAACGATGTTTTAATTATTGGCACTATTAATTCCAATCCGGCTCGAAGGACCATGAAAAATGTTATCGTATTTTGATTTAAACAAATATACGTTCTTCTGCGATAATCAGAAGGAAAATTCTTTTAAAATCTTTATTTTTACGAATATTAAAAATACAAATCTAAAGTAAGGTTGCTTCTTGTCGAGTCCGTTGATGTCACTTGTCATAAAAAATGGGTCGCGCACGCCTCCTCGGTCATGGCACCAGCAGCACCCGCGCATAGAGTTAACACAGCGTCGTTCAAGGTTCAAAAGAAAGTTTGAATATATGGCGGGACGCAACAGTACCCTTCTACCTGGCGTAATTGTCGTGAACTCAAATCATTGCAACCTTTTTATTTAGATCGCATTTGTGTTAGGTTATTAAAGTTGTACAATAAATTCGTTTGTTTAATAATTGTAAAATGTATCCGAACTCTCTTGGAAAAAGAATATTACAATTACTGTAATATTCCAAATAAAACCACACTTACAGGTAAGCTATTGTTTTTTAACACTGATTTTTATTTTTCTAACCTCAAATATTTAGTATTGTATATTCTTTTGTATAGATATACCACAATAATTTTTGTTGGTGTTGATACCAACAGAATTAGTAAAACAGGTGTTGCCAGATCTATATTTTTTTAGTGGAAGTAACGGAAATTACTCAGTAAATTCCGGTCTTTGATTATAAGGGTTATTTTTGTGGTGGCCAATTATAGGCCTATAAAATTAGCCTATAATTATTATTACAAGATTGGATTTGTTTCAGAACTACCTGGTCACTACAGTAACTTCCAAGGTAATGGTAAGGAAGTGGACGAAGATGATAATTTGTTGGAGATGTTAATTCGGATAATGAGATATAACTATGAGCCTCTAAGCTCAGAATCAGACGACAATGAGACGTATAAGTAAACCAGCGAAAACAAAGGTAAAAGAGAAAGCTTTTATTACTCCTACTACTAGTGGCAATAACAAAAATCCTCTTAAGGACGATTTATCCCTAAGCAGTGATGCAGGCAATTCCAATGAACATAATGAAGTAATTTTAAAGAAGAGAAAAGTGTTAAAAGAAAGGTAAAAATGTAACCAAGTGCAAAGAAAAAGGCAAAAAAACGTAAGTAAATGAACAAAATTGGGTGCTGTAATGTTCGCAAATAAAAAATAGCTGTGGGAAAGAGTATCTCAGTAAAAAAGTCAAAACATACCTGCAAAAATGTTAAAGCTTCCTGCATGTGTCGCATGAAATGCTCTGAAAGATTGCCAAAATACGAAAGACAAAAAATTTTCAACTCATACTGGACTGCGACAAACGTTTCAGATGTTAAAAAGCAATTTATCTTCTCATGTGTCGATATCCAACCTACTCTTCGATTAAGAAAAAAGACCTAAATTCTACCAAATCTAAAAATAATTACACTACACTACCATTTAACAGTGACAATCAGCGATTGAGGGTGTGCAAGGTTATTTTTTTTAAACACACTTTGTATATCAAATTTAGTATAGTAATATGTTGAAAAAAATTGAGCCAGAGGTTAAATAAAAGCTGATCAAAGAGGTAGACACACGCTAATCAATAAAACTCCTACCTATAGTATACATCAACATATTAAATCATTGCCAAAGTGCGAGATTCATTATTCCAGAGAAAGGAGTAAAAGAGATTATCTTGGCACAGAACTTACGATAGAAAAGTTGTATCAACTAAATTGATGAATGCAATGAAAGACATGTAGATCCAAAGCTCAGAGTAAAAAAGTACTTGGACGCACATATTTTTAATAAAGACTTCCAAGTTTTCGTTTAAACCACCCAAATAGACATTTGCGATAGTGAAGATAGTGCGATAGAACAAACAATTGTATTAGTTTTCTACAAAAGGAAGCTTTGTAGAAGCAGTGATTCTTCTGTACAATGTATGATGTGGGACAATCGAAAGGGTTCCGAGGTTCCGAGATGAAATTGCCTCGTGAATTTTGAAATGGGCTGACAATACAATTCCAAGTAGTCAAGTAGAGGACATCACACTTTGGACCAATAACTGTTATGGACAAAATAAAAATAAAGGTATTATAAATGTGCTATTTTTGGATACTGCGTACTTACCCTCAAATAAAGACGATCACTCAAAAAGTTTTTACTGAAAGAGCACACACATATGGAAGCAGACAGTATTTATGCTTTAATCGAGAGAAAAAGAAAGAAACTCTCCAATGTGACCATTTTAACACCATGGGACTGGTAACAGCTAGTTAGGCAAACATCAGGTAAATACACAGTGCACAATATGGAACTTGCAGATTTTAAAACTTCAAAACGCTGTTCGATAAGAAATTGTCACTTAATCCTCCTTTTGTAAGTAGAAAAAGAATGTTAATGAAGATCCTGTTCTACTGTCAACATGTATTGACTCCTACAAGTCCAACAAGAACACATTGGAAAGCTATTTTTTAAGACCGATTTCAATAATCAAAATATGTATGAGGAGTGACTTCATGAGGTATCGAAGACAGCAAGTAACGTTTCCAGCTCAATTAAATCAAGTCTCAGTAAACCCATTACCAAACAGAAAACAAAAGTTTAATGACTTCATTACCTTACTGCCTTTTTTCCGTTAGTTTGTCATGCATTTTTTATCAAAATTTAATACATAGCGATGTAGCCACAAACAATTACCCACAAGAAGATAAAGATGATATGGAGCCTCTTTAACAATTTTGAAACTTGTCTATAATTTTACTTTATTTAACTTTTCTTAATTTAATTAAATAAACATTATAATATTTACCTCTAATAAAATAATAGTATAGCTGTTTTAATGTGTTTTGTATTGTTTATTTCGTAGAGACCTTAACATGCAATGTCACATTATTTAAAAAAGTTATTAGAGGTAAACAACACTATGTCCAACTACACAATTAAAAAAAAAATTAAATAATGAACGGTAAACTTCAGGTACATAACACTTCATGGAAGAAAAAACGATTATACGAGACACCACAATAATAATATATTAATCTTGGTTAAATATAAGAAACATTTGAGTAATTAGTGATTAAAAATTTAAAAAATGTTAAAACTGCTCTCCTGAAAAAGTAAGAAAATGGACATTGTCCTTTACCTCCGAGGTACGGATTTACATTTACAGTTTTGGATACCTTACCAATATAATACCACCTCTTATTATTATCGGCTACAAATTCTAGTCCACTGTATATTTCTGAAGAACCTCTTTGCAACTTGAAAATGAATTGTCCGGCTGTTTCTAGGACCGGAACTCAGTAGAACCAACCTTCTCGTAGACAACTTAATAGTCGAAAATCTCTTTAAAAAACTTTGTTTCCGGTACTTTTGGCCACGTAATAAGTTGTCTCATGGACTGAGAAGTTAAGGGCTTTCATGGCACTGTTATATTATTATTTATCCGTCAGCTCTATGGTTGTATCTGCCTAAAACTGTTTTGTTTGTTTGTTCAGGGCATTTTATACCGCTTGTAGTTGCGTCGACTGCGAAGAAAGTTGTCCCGTACCGCCACCTCACAACCGTCACCTGCCCTGCCTTTCAGAATAGCAGGTCTAGATGGTTATGCTTTTGTTATGACTGTCGTCTTTATCGTGGGCTCAGGAATATTTTTGCTCGGCGTCTTTTTTGTTCAGGAAGGAAACATTTGGTAATAATTATCTATTTATATATTAACTAATTGATTTATTTTTTTTTTTGTTAAAACGATAATTACTGTAAATATCTGTATGTTTATACTGGTTTTATAAAAAATTCACCCTTCTTTTTCAGTAAAATATGTACTTGGTAGATTGATGGAGACCGTATTGAAAATTATTCACTTACATTACACTTTATATAAAGTAGAATACCGATTCTTCAATTTTTTGTCCTATGCTTTCATTTTTTTAAGTTACTTTAAGGAGGTATATTTTGTGGTTTTTAACTACTTGAATTTCCCGTTTGTAAAGAAACTGTTAATTCAGTTAACTCAGTTAATCCTACAAGGGAAGATCGAAGGTAGGAGAGAGCCGGCCGCAAACAATTGTCCTGGTTGAGGAATATTAAAGAATGGACAGGAATACACAATACAGGAGCTGTGTCACGCCGCCAAGAACAGAATTCTAGTAATGAATAGTCGCCTACGCACTTTGGTGTATGGCATGTTTTAAAAGAAGAAGAAAGAAACTGTAAGACAAAATACCTCGTTATAGTTCTAACTTTATCGGGCGAAAAAGTACTTGAAAAATCGAACAATTACTGGCGCTATTTTTCAACTGGATTATCTGAGAGGGAAGGGAGTCAATAAAAAAGGCGTATTATTTCGTGAGTTTCGAATTTTTTACTGCTTCATGGTTTTTTATTAAGATTTAAGTAAACAAATCGACTTTTTTCATTTATTTCTCGAAAATACTTTAAAATGAGATTTATCTACTAAATCTATCTATAAAAATAATAAACAATAAAAACACTTAAATCTCATTTGATACTCTTGAATTTTTATATAGTTACTGTATTTCAAAAGACTTAAGGTTCAAGCTAGCAGAATTCAGAAAAAAACTTTGTGCCGATGGCATATTTTTTTACCCATTATTCTTTAATTGATTACCACCCTAATAATTTTTCACCACCAAACCAGCCTTAAGAGGTGCGATTTATCTGGCTTGCGGTTAAAATTAGTAGAATTCCAAAAATAGTATTTATGATATACTACAGTGCTCTGCTAGATTTTTATAAATTTATTACCATATTAGTAATTATTCACCTTCCAACTGCTCCTTACGAGAAGTCGATAATTATGTTTATGGTTAATATTTAAGGTGATAAAAAATCAAATTTTACAATTTGACTGTACTCTTCTTGTAACTGAAAGTATGCATTGTTTGCCAGGTTTTTACTGAATTTTAGTACCCAATTTGTGCATTCCATGTCAACTCTATTGATTAGCTCCTGTAGATCGTCGATGTTTATCAGCTAGAATCACAGTATCGTCGCGTACCGTATATTGTTAATTATTTCTCCTCCTATGATAATTCCTTTTGATCTTTTAAAGCTTTCCTAAATAGATTCTCAGAATACACGTTAAAGAGATGGAGATAGTATACAGCCTTGTCTTACGCCTCGTTCAATACTTATTGCTTTGATTCTCTGTTGTTGGTATTAATAATGGCTGTTTGGTTCCAGCAAAGTTTGGCAATAAGTTTGATGTCTTTTTCATCTAGTTGGATGCTCTGCAAGGCGGTAATTAGTCTGGTATGCTGAACGCGATCAAATGCCTTTTCAAATCAATGAAGCACATATATACGGGTTTTCTTACCTCCCACATCGATTGAAGAGTGTTTGCATAGAAAATAGTGCTTCTCTAGTTCCAAGGCATCTCCGAACCCGAACTGCTCTTGACTAATTATTTCTTCGCACTTGTTGTTAATTCGGTTTAGAAGAATATGCAACAGTATTTTAACGGCATGGCTCATTAAACTAATGAGTCTACAATCGCTACATTCTTAACGTTTGGTTTCTTAGGTAGAGGAATAAAGATCGATTTTAACCAGTCCGATGGAATTTCACTGGTATCATATATTGATTGAAAAGTACAGTGAGTTCTTTTATATTGTCATTTGAGAGTAATTTTAGCCATTCGCTGTATATATTGATCTGGTCCACTGGCTTTGTTGTTTTTTCTGGTTATGTTTGTGCTTTTTCCACTTCACTTTTAAGATTGATGGTCCTGTATTTGCACTTAAGTTAGGTAGTGATCCTCAATCATCCTTAAATAATGCTTAATTTAGTTTTCCCATTCCTCCATTACTTCGTCTTCTAGGGATAGTGCATGACCTTCATTATTCGTTAATGTTATGGGTGTATTTCTTTTGTGTACTGTAACTTCTTTTATTTTCTTATGTATGTTAAATTTGTTATGTTTTCGTTCCAATTCTTGTAGTTCCTCACATTTTGCTCGCATCCATAACTCTTTGGCTTCCCTGATTTTTCTTCGAATCAGATTATGCTTTCGTTTATACTTTGAGTTATTTCTATTTTTAAGCTGTCTTCTTTCGTCCATCATTTCGATTATTTTATTTTTCATCCACGCTTGCTTTTTATAATGGGTGACAGTTCCACTTTGCGTTGCTATATCGATGATACCATTCTTTATGTTATCCCATCTTTCTTCGACTGTTGGTACATTGTATACTTGTGGGATGTTGTCTCGAATTTTTTCGATCATTGTCTGTTCAAAGTGATGTTTAAATTCTTCTTCTTTTAGTTTTTGTCTATCGTATTTCTTTGTAATGAAAGGCTTTTTGATTGTCTTTAATTTTAGGTTGATTCTAGGTGCCAGTAAATAAAATAGAATTGTTATATTTCACAGAATAATTACCAGTTAAGAAATATTCAAATTGAAATAATTTTATTATGTCTATTACATTAATTATCTAATTGTGAAGGAGGTCGGAGGGTTTCCCTGTATAATACAGGGAAATATTCAAGGAAGAAGATCTGTTGGCCGAAGGCAGAACTCATGGTTACAGAATCTACGTGATTGGTATCAATGCAGATTGATTGATTTGTTTAGAGCAGCAAGTTGTAAAATAAAAATAGCCATTGTGATTGCCAACCTACGTAGGGAGACGGCATTCTAAGAAGAAGAACTCTTGAAATTTGAAAACGTGCATTTTTTTACCGGACGAAAAGTACGACTTTACGCCCCCAAAATTATAACGTAAAGTGCGGAATTTATGCTCATTGTATTAGGTGAAAATATGAAGATGGCAAAAAATAGTAAAAGGTTGAAGTAAAACTACAATACAAAAAAATAATTGTTAAAAATACTTTTTATAATTTTGTTTTGTCAGTTCAAAATTCTATCTAGCAGACTCATTGGCTTCTCATATTGTGAAGGTGGTAAATGAAATGGAAAAGCTTTGTAGCACACAGTGGTATTTAAAAATTACTTTCTGTGTTTTAACCATCGAGCAAAAAAAAAAAAAGAGGGAATCTAATCCTTATGAAAAGGAGACCAAAAAAATGGCCTCTGATGGCGGACATATCTGGAAATACGAATGCGCCAAATTTAAATTTTCCGACACTTATTAACAGTAACTATATAATATTTTTCAGAATGTGTCTTAGACGAGAAAGTTTTAATTAATTATTAACCTTAATAGTCTAAAATGCGACACAATTGTTAAAAAACTTCAATATAAATAAGATTTCATGTGACGTTTAGGACAAACAATAACATAACCCAACTAAATTTGATGTCAAACAAAGAGTGAGACTCCCTTTCCTTGTTTAATGTGGCCTCTAAAGATCGCACTTCCTGTCTAACAATATTTTTGCCCCCACTACCTTTACATTCCCTCTTTGGCTTTTTGCTCGATGGTTTTAACCTAAGCTAAAACCACGGGCTTTTTACCACGGGTTAGTTGAGAGGCGAACAATTAATAAAAATCGAGCAGAATCATGTGGTATTTCAAAATTTTTATTTGAATTAGCTCGCTTAATATTCGCGCTTCCGCTTAATAGCTTAATACTGACTGACTTCTCACAAGAGTAGTTAAGAAGTGAAATTAATAGGGTGGTAATAAATTTGTAAAACGTATCAAAACACTGTGGTACTTCAAAAATATATTTTTCCTTAAATCTGCTGGCTCGAATATTTAGTTAGCGGGAACGTCTCCAAATAAAATTGCTTTAGTGGTGGAAAATTATCAAATGGAAAATAAATTTTAACCTGACAGAATAATTGATTGATAGAATACAGTAAAATTGTAAAAAAGATTTTTCATCACCTTAAATTTTAACCTTATAATTGTTGATTTTCCACATGGGTTAGTTGAGGGTCAAAAATTACTAGGGTGGTAATAGATTCATAAAATCTTAGGCAGAACACTGTGGTATTTCAAAAATAATTTTTATTAATTCCGCTGGCTCGAGTATTAAGCTAACAGGAATATTTCCAAATGAAATTGGTTTAGAGGTGAAAAATTATCATGGTGATCAAAGTTTAGTTTAAACTTAACAGAATACTTTTTTATTTCAGTTATAAGTAGAGGAGAATGAAATTGTAAAAGAATATATTTTACCTTAAATTATAACCCAACAGAATTATTGGCTTTCCTAAGAGGCAATTGAAGGGTGAATAATTACTAGAGTGGTATTACATATGTTAAAACCTAGCAGAACACTGTGGCATTTCAAAAATATATTTTTTTCTAATTTTGCTGGCTTAAATATTAAGCTAGCAGGAACATTTCCAAATAAGATTGGTTTAAGGTTGCAAGATTATCAGGTTGGTTAAAGTTTAGTAAACATTTAAAAAACACTTTTTTATTTTAGTTCAGACTTTCCTTAAGGGAAGTTAACGGTTGAAAAATTACTAAGGAATTAATAAATTCATAAAAACCTAGCAGAGCACTGTGGTATATCATAAATATTTTTTTTGTAATTTTGCTAGTTTTAACCGTAAGCCAGCAAAATCGCTCCCCTTAAGGGTGGTTTAGTGGTGAAAAATTATTAGGGTGGTAATAAATTAGTGAACAATTGGTGAAAAAATATTACGTTGGTTAAATTGGATTCCGCTCATTTGTCCCCGCTAGCTTAAGGGTCCTTTTACATATATTCTTTTTGTTACAATATTATTATCTGTACTACTGGAATGTACAAACTCTTTTTCTTTTCAGTTCCCAGTAGTGAACAAAATAAAGAAAATTTATGTTTTAATTATATTATTACTGTTTCAATGCTGAAAAAAGGGCAATTTTTTTATTTTTAGAAAACTATTCTGCGAACAGATCCGATTAAAAATGAAGTATTCTATTGTAGTGTGAATATTTTTCAAACCTTACTTTTTAAATCGTTTCTAATAAATAAAGGTACATAATTTAATTATACTGGTATGTATTGATAACCATTTTTGTTTATGTAGCATTTTTTGTAGTAGAAGACTGGTATGATGATTTGATATTATGATAATAAGTTTTACAAATAATTCTTTTTCATGTGCAGTAAATTGCGTAATTCTTGTTTACAATAGAAAATTTCTATTTTGTACTATTAATTTGAAGAGTGAAATAATGCATTAATTATGATACGAAATAGTGCATGTAAATAAAATTAATATATTGAGCTTAAAATTTAGTACAACAGTAAAAACAATATTTATAATGGTTATTTATGAACTTCTATATGTTTATTCCCACGGTATAGTTAAAATACTTGACCATATTACTCAGTGCAGTAAGTATTCGATAACTAGGTATGTGATTTACTATCGTCGTCCATAATAGATACTAATAGAAGATCCGGATCATTACAATGACCCATACCAGGCGTCTATCGTGCCGTTTCACGGAGGGACAAAATGTTGAAAACGTGATCAAAAGTTCAGGGAATAAAGTTTTTATAGAGATTATTAACTACTTAATTGTCTACGGGAAGGTTGGCCCTATTAACCCTTATCTGAGTAACACATTTTACTTACGTAACCGGGCAACTCGGGTCCGGTGGGCCCACCACTGTCCTTGAATGTACTGTTCTCATTTACTCATTTACTCATCATATATAATAATTAGTTACTAACCTAATTATAAAAAAATATTACACCGATTACTGATCCATGGACCCGATATAATTGTAGGAGCATTAATACCAATAGGCAAACTAACAGCAAAAGCTTTTTACCAAAAGCAAGAGCTCTTTTAGTCCACCTTCCAATTGCTTCACACTGATGATGATTCAGAAAAGGATATGTGCGTAGCCACAGATCCCTATGCAGATGAAAACATGACAGCGGACTTTTACATACAATAGAATCTAAAATAAAAATTAGAAACTTAGAAAGCAATAATAATTAAATTATTTCAATTTCCCATCTCACTAAATTAAAGACCTACAGCAGCCTTCCTCGTGCTGTTTCATATCCCCTGCGAATGTCAGTTTTTTGAATTCAACTATTCACACCAAACTATCCTTAAATCAATTCGTCTTGCTTCTCAAATAGAAGCAAGTAAATAGTTCATCTCACGCTTCTCAAATACAAGCAGATTTCAAGTTAATTTTATTTTAATAAATAGTTAACTCAATTAAATTCAGTGTTAGTGTATCTAATATAGGTACAGAGTGGCCCAAAAGTCTGGAATTGGCTAATTATCTCGTAAATTACTAGACATAATTATACAAAATTTGAGATACACCTATTTTGGGATACGGAGATTCCATATGTGGTATTTACAATGTTGCCAGATTTTCAGTTTCTCTTATATTACTAGTAACTTTGGTTTTTCAAATGCATCACCCTGTATATTCAGTCATTATTGGAATCCCCTATTAAATACGAGTTCAACCATATGTAACACTTATGATTTTATGTAGTCTGGAAGGTCTTAAATACATAAAACAGAAGTCTGGCAACGCCTAAATTGTTTCAATGCATTTTATAATACTATTTTCAAATACATTAAAACGAAACAATTGATAGGTTAGAATATTTTTTAACATAATAGTTACGTTATTAAGTGTTCAAAATGTGCTCCATTTGTGAGTTGACAGCACTCTAATCGATGGTAGAATGCGTCTACCACATTTCTCCATGATTGTCTAGAAATTATTCAAGATTCATCGATAATTCATTGCCTTAGCTATGCAAGACTTGCTGGTTAAGTTTTGTAAACTGAATTTTTCAAGTAGATGAAAAGATCTTAAATACATAAAACAGTGCAAACCATGTAGATTTTAATAAATTTAAATATTTAAATGGAGAATGCTGTGATTTTGACATTTGTTCACCATTTAAATTATGAACTAAAATTGACAGTAGTTGTGGTTCAAAAAGTTCTGCAATTTAAATTGCTTCTCTAAAATGCCGTTCTCTAAACCGTTGTCCTATTCATAAGACGACGGTACAAAAAACTGTAAGGCGATTTGAGGAATCTGGATAAGTAAAGGATAGATACCGATCAGGTTGACCGAAACGAGTTATCAATGACAGCAAAACTTCAGATATAAGCAAAGTTTTGTTGAAGATCCAGATACATCCCCAGGCAGGGTTGCACAAGTACATGATGTAGGTCATTCTTCAGTCTTACGTTTATTACGTAAAAATATGTAAATTTAAATCATACAAAATTAACTTATTGCAAGAATTAAGTAAAGATGACTTTAGTCGTAGATTAGAGTTTACTGAGGTAATGATGGATAAAATTGAAAATTATTAAAATTTCGTTAACAGAATATGTTTTTTGGGAGTACGGTCCTGACAGTGATAAAATATATCACCTTGCAAGCCGTCCTGAAATATTTAGGTTTTTAAATGAAAAAACCAAATTTAGAAATTGTTTTTGTTTCTTTATACACATAGTTATAGTGCTGTCTTCAAGTCGGCCGAGAAAACGTTTACGTGAGTACCAGAAAATCACTTTATAGTATCTATATCAATATTAATATAACCTATAACGTTCCGAAGAAATAGAAACAAATCCAGTTTTGGGTCAAAATCCACACCGGTCTTCGAACCGGTGACAGGTCCGGACTTAAAATTAATTAACCATGACTTCAAATAAAACTATGAATACTACTCACACTTCATCTCATGTCTCATATTCCAGTGTTGTCAACACATTTAAAGACCCAACAAAAGAACAAGCTATAGTACTCTCCAGTATTGAAGGAACTAAAGTTCATGACTATATCATAGCCGTTGGTTCATTAGTTGGTCCACGTAACGTATCCTTCGCTTCCAGAATTGCCAACAACAGAATATGTATATATCTTTCATCTAAAAATGCAGTTGATTCACTACTACATTCCTACAAATATGTTATTATAAAAGAAACTCAAATAGAAATAAGAAGACTTATCTCTCCAGCTCAAAGACTAGTCATATCAAATGCTTGCCCTACTGTTCCAAACACGTTAATTGAACAAGAACTACATCAGATGGGTATAAACCCTGTCTCAAAAATGACTTTCCTACGAGTAGGCATGCCTGAAAGCGAATACAACCATGTCTTGAGTTTTAGAAGGCAAATCTTTATTACACCTTTAGACAATATATCTATTCCTGATTCTTTCATTATCTCTTATGATAATACCAATTATCGTTTATACCTTTCTATAGAAGGATTTAACTGTACAAAATGCAAGACTATTGGTCATCAGGAAGCTGAATGCTCTAACCAAGAAAACCCCACTACTTCTAATATACACTCACAAACCTCTCAAAATATATTACCTACAGTAAATACATCTAATAACCAAACAGAACTACAAAGTTTTGACAAAGCTAATTCATCCACTGCTAGTGCACACCCAGAAACTTTTCAAGACACATCAATTCCAACAAAATCCTCTAATAACCAAACAGAACAAATTATGGAAACTGACAATAACCAGACAGGATCCATAAGTAATAGAAGTGAAATATCTTCCTTAAATACTTCAACACCTACAACCTCAAACAACATCAGAAATCCTACTCCAGTAGAAATAACACCAAATACAATTACTACAAATGTCCCTAATCAACTAAAAAGGTTCATCTCATCTTCTCCAGACATTAACGAAAATACCCCACAGACCGATTCACAGATATTTACTCCTCCTGTAGTAAGCAAACCAAAAAAAAAGTCAAAAAAGTCATCCAGAAATTCCCGGAAGAACTTTTACTTTCACTAGAGTCAATAAAAGACCAAATAGAAAACAGATCACCACCTTTTATCTTAAATTATAATGAAATATGTGACTTCCTAGAAAACACAATATATGCCAAACACCCTGAAATAATTTCTAAAGATTACTCTAATGAAAATGCCGAGCTAATTGAGATCCTTAACTTTGTTCACGCTTATACCCACAATTCAAAATTAAAAAATAATATAACTAGATTAAAAAAGAAAATAAACCCCAATAATATCTCTTCTACAGAAGAGACAGATGAACAATTATCCCAAGCAGAATTCTAACATGTCCAATTCCTTTATTCTACAGTGGAATCTTAATGGGTTTTATACCCATCTAGAACCATTAAAACTTTTAATAAACGAATTATGCCCAAAGATCATATGTCTTCAAGAAACTCATTTTAAACAAGTTAATATAAATCTTCGTAATTATCAGTGTTTTCCAAAAAACAGAGTAGCACAACACGCCAGTGGCGGAGTAGCTATCTTTGTAAGTACAGACCTAGAAGCTAAACCAATTGTATTAAGAACTAATCTCGAAGCTGTAGCAGTGAGTATAACGTACCAAAAACATATTAATATATGCAACATTTATTTACCACATCCTAGCGAGCTAGACCTACAAGAACTAAATAACCTTCTTGATCAAATTCCACACCCAAAAATAATTTTAGGGGATATGAATTGTCATCATTCTGCATGGGGAAGCTCTAAAACAGACAAATATGGTAATCTAATGAAACATCTCATTGACTCTTCTGATCTACTATTACTTAATACAGGAGAACCTACCAGGTTTAACTCCTATAACGGCTCTTTTTCTTCCATTGATTTATCATTATGTAGTCAATCCTTATCAACGTTTCTCACATGGAATACTTTAAAATCTTTATGACAGTGACCACTTTCCTATCTGCATATCATTAAATCATATTCAATCTCCTAATTTTCCAATCTATCAATCCTGGAAATTAAAGACTGCAAACTGGTCGTCTTATCAAGATGACATTGAAAAGAAAATTGAAAACTATCATCCAAGTGATGATATAAACTCTAATATTACCTTCTTAAACAATATAATTATAGAAGCAGCTTTAAATAATATAGGCAAAACAAAGCTCTGCAAAAGACCTCCATTACCTTGGTGGAACAATGAAGTAGCATATGCTCTATCTTCTAGCAATCATGCTTTTAATGTATTTAAAAAACACAATACAAATGAAAATTTACTTAATTTCAAAAAACTGAGAGCTAAAGCAAGATATCTCATAAAGAAAAGCAAAAGAGAAACCTGGAGAGAGTACGTATCATCTATCAATTCGTCTACACCCTCCGAGGTTATCTGGACTAAAATTCGTAAACTTAAAGGCTCCAATTCTTATAGACATATAAACACCTTAACACACAATAATGTATTAATCACTTGTAAAAATAAAATCGCAGAAGCTTTAGCTGATGTCTATCAACATAATTCTAGCGACAAAAACATTTCTTACGAATCCCTAACATACAAGAAAAACATAGAAATTTCTACAATATCCATTATCAACTCTGACACCCCCTTAAATGCTCCTATAACTCTTCAAGAGTTAGAGTTTTCTCTCTCAAATATAAAAAACACATCTGCAGGACCAGATGATATTCTACCAGTCTTCATAAAAAACTTACCATTCGGAGCCAAATTAATTCTGTTAGATTTATTTAATACCTGCTTCTTAAAGCATGAATTCCCAGATCTTTGGTCTCAAGCAATAATCATTCACATTGTTAAGCCTAACAAACCAAAAGACAATCCTACCTCTTACCGACCAATCTCTCTTACATGTTGCATGTGTAAGATATTAGAAAAAATTTTAAACCTCCGCCTTATATGGTACTTAGAAAATATTAACTTTCTTACTCCCTTCCAAAGTGGTTTTCGAAGAGGCAGGTCCACATTAGATAATCACGTTGCATTACAGACTTCAATTAATGAAGCTTTTGCAAATAACCAAAAACTAATAGCAATATTTTTCGATATAACCCAAGCATACGATAGAGCATGGAGACACTGTATTCTACAAACATTGAAAGATACTGGCATTCAAGGTAACATACTTTCATTTATAAAATTTTTTGTTGTTGTTACAAGCTCATCTAAGATACTAGATAATGGAATTCCTCAAGGTTCGATTCTTAGTCCAACTTTATTCTTAATCGCTTTTAATAGTATTGTTGATGTAATTAAAGCGCCCATTAAAGCTAGTCTTTACGCAGATGACATTGTTATTTATACTAAATCGAATAATATAATGACAGCAACTAATATTATACAGAGTTTCCTAAATCGGCTTTGTAATTGGACGATTAAAACGGGATTTGTTTTTTCTACTGAAAATTCAAATTTTACACAAATTCAAATATTAACGACAAACATTACCGAAGATATAACACCAACATGGAATACGATTACAAGTGCTGTAACAGACATCATGAAAAAGAACTTAGGGTACAAACGAAATAACAAGAAGCAAAAATGGATGACAGAAGAAATACTATTACTAATGGAAGAACGACGAAGACACAAGAATAACCAAGATGGCAGCAATATGTATGAAAACATTAACAGGCAAATAAAAGCAAAAATAAGAATAGCAAAAAATGAATGGCTTAAGCAACAATGTATCGATCTAGAACATTTACAAAGACAACACGACGACCGTAATTTACATAAAAAGCTTAAGGAGACTGCTGGAATATACAGAAAACGAAGACCAACTACCATAGTTAATCAGGATAACCAGATAGTGCTGGGTGAAAAGGAGAAAATTGATATATGGGAAAATTATATCCAGGAGCTCTTCCATGACGAAAGACCCATGAGTGAAGTTTATACAGACGACCAGCTGACTGGCCCTTCAATCACCAAAGAGGAGATAGAAAAAGCAATATTAAATTCAAAAAACAATAAGGCACCTGGACCAGATGAGATCCCGTCAGAAATACTCAAATTACTAGATGAAAGGGGAATTTCAGCACTTCACAAAATATTTAATTTAATTTATGAAACTGGCTGCTATCCTCAACAGTGGTTACGCTCTACCTTTATTCCCCTGCCCAAGAAAGTCAATGCAAAAAGATGTGAGGATCACAGACTCATTAGCCTGATGAGACACACTTTAAAGATATTCTTAAAAATACTACATCAAAGATTATACAAAAAATGTGAAAGGGACATCAGTGATTCCCAGTTCGGGTTTAGGCAAGGTTTAGGAACACGAGAAGCAATAGTAGCAACACAGGTACTGGTCCAAAATTGTTACGATCAGAGGAAGGATGTGTTCCTAGGCTTTTTAGATTACAAAAAAGCATTTGATCGTGTCCAACACCACAAGTTAATGCAGATTCTCAAGAAAGTTGATATAGACCAAAAAGACATAAGATGCATTGAAAACTTGTACTGGCATCAAACGGCACAGCTAAAAATAGACAATTCTATATCTAAGCCCATACATATAAGAAGAGGCGTTCGACAGGGATGTGTGCTTTCCCCTCTTTTATTTAACATTTATTCAGAAGCCATATTTCAAGAGTCTTTGGAGGATGCAGAGATGGGAATCAAGGTGAATGGAGTATTGATCAACAACATACGATATGCTGATGATGGTGTCTTAATTTGTGACAACATAGTCGATCTTCAACAACTTGTCACTATAATCGGAGAATACAGTGAGCGAATGGGACTAGAGATTAATACCAAAAAGACCAAATTCATGATCATCTCCAGAAACTTGGATGCATTTGAAAACTCCACCATAACACTGAATAGTAAATCCATAGAAAGAGTGAGTAAATTTAAATACCTGGGATCGTGGCTTTTTGAAGACTGGGCATCGGACAGGGAAGTAAAATGTCGCATTGAGCAAGCTCGACAAGCTTTCGTAAAATTCAAGAAGGTACTGACTTGTTCTGAGTTCGATCTTCAACTGAGACTAAGGTTTACTAAGTGCTACGTATGGTCAGTGCTGCTATATGGCGTAGAGGGCTGGACACTCAAAACGAGAGATATAAACAGATTGGAAGCTTTCGAAATGTGGCTTTATCGCCGTATCCTAAAAATACCATGGACAGCGAAAATCACAAATATAGATGTCCTTAAAAGAATAAACCAAGAACGCCAACTTTTCGAAACCATCAAGAAAAGGAAAACGGCGTATCTAGGTCACATCATGCGAAATGAAAAATACCAGTTCCTCCAACTTATAATCGAGGGTAAAATTGAAGGCAAGAGAGGAATGGGACGCAAGAAAATGTCCTGGCTCCGAAACATAAGGCAATGGACAGGGATTAACGACATACAATATCTGATACATATTGCAAGAAATAGAGAGTTAATGGAAAATGTGATCGCTAACATCCATTAGTGGATTTGCATCTGAAGAAGAAGAAGACTGAAAAAACACGATACATTATTTTTAATAAAAATAAAACCCACCTCACAACTAGTCTTACATT
Source organism: Diabrotica balteata (assembly GCA_918026665.1). Classification (NCBI taxonomy): domain Eukaryota; kingdom Metazoa; phylum Arthropoda; class Insecta; order Coleoptera; family Chrysomelidae; genus Diabrotica; species Diabrotica balteata. The sequence goes on from OU898276.1 coordinate 114,499,745, forward strand.
AAATAATTTACCTTTAGAACAGTCAAAAGAAATAAACTTTCTAGGTCTAACTTTTGAGAGAACTTTAAATTGGAATTCACACATAAATAAACTACAGCTTTCCTGCCAAAAAAGATTAAATATACTCAAAATATTATCCAACAGAATTTGGGGTGCTGATCATAAAATATTAATTAGGCTTTACAAATCGCTCATTAGAACCAAAATCGACTATGGTTGTATATGTTACGATGCTGCATGTAAAACCACTCTAAAAAAACTAAACAGTATTCAAACTACAGCTTTGAGATTAGCACTGGGAGCTTTTAAAACTAGTCCAGTTAGTAGCATGCAAGTTCTAACTGGAGAACCTTCCTTACATATAAGACGACAGCAACTATCCTTGAACTACATTGCAAAGATATCATCCCAGAAACAGCATCCTGTATTTTTCCATATCTGCAACCCTGGCCTTCCTCCTAACAATAAGACTAAAAACTCTACACCCCTCATAGAAAGAATAAACCTTACAACTTTTGATAGGAATCATTTCAATGCAACACTACATATAAACGCAAACTATCCCCCATGGACAAGCCACCCATTAACTATTGATGTAACACTTACCAAGTATCCCAAATCTACTACAAATTCCACAGTAATTAAATCTCTATTCATGGAAATTCTAGACCACTATCCTAATTATTTGCAAATCTTTACCGATGCCTCTAAAACTCCCAATGGTCACGCTGCTGCCTACTACTGTAAAGAAAATTCTTATAGCATATCGATACCAACCAACTGCAGTATACTAACAGGTGAAGCTACAGCTATTTTGGAAGCCCTAATCTCCTTCGAAAAGAGTAGAACGATGAAGTGCATTATCGTAACAGACTCATTAAATGCATTACTGAAACTGAAACAAATATATACCAACAACCCTATTATACAGAGTATAAAAAACGTACTAGAAAAATTTTCATCATTAGGAAAGGAAGCGGCTTTTATTTGGGTACCATCACATATAGGTATCTACGGAAATGAAAAAGCAGATCAACTGGCTAACAAAAGTCGAATGAACTCAAACCATATTGCACAATTGAAGACATATCCGTACACCGATCTAAAAAACCTGGTTAAAATCCATTGTATTAATACTTGGCAAAATTATTGGGAAAAATTAGGTACTAAACTAAATGTAATTTGCCCAAAAATAACTCATGTTCTAGAGACTCCTTTAAACAGAAGAAACCAAGACATTATTAATCGTCTAAGAATTGGCCATACTGCCTTAACACACAAATACTTAATAACAAAAGAACCATTACCTATCTGCTGCAGCTGCTCTAATCCACTGACTGTCAAACATATCTTGCTTGATTGTCCTCAATTCATGGAAAAAAGAAGATCCCATGGATTCACAGATGATGATCTCAAGACAGTTCTCACCAAAAAAATTTCAACAGTGTTAAGCTATTTAAAAGACATCAATTTATTCAATTGTATTTAATGTAATATTCAATTGTACTTATTAATGTATCATTCAATTGTATTGGTTTTGTGTTTAAATTAAAAAAAAAAAAAAAAAAAAAAAAAAAAAAAAAAAAAAAAAAAAAAAAAAAAAAAAAACGATGAAGCAACTTTTACACTGTGTGGAAGTGTAAATCAACACAATTTAAGGTACTGGTGTGACGTAAATTCACACTGAAGACTGAATGCGTGAAAAGCATACTCAAAGACCACAAAAATTAAATGTATGGTCAGATATAGTAGTTACTACTTATTCAATTGGGTCATTTTTTGTCGAAAGAAATTTAACGTCAGATAGTTGGTGTAAATGTTCGGCGATATTTACATGAGATATTTCCTGGACGATACATTGGTAGACAAGGTAAAATTGATTGGCCTCCACGTTCACCCGATTTCAATCCTAAAGATTATTTTTATTAGGGATATTTGAAAAATTCAGTTTACAAAACTTAACCAGCAAGTCTTGCAGAGCTAAGGCAACGAATTATCAATGAATCTCGAATAATTTCTAGACAATCATGGAGAAATGTGGTAGCCGCCTTCTACTATCGATTAGGGTGCTGTCAACTAACAAATTGAGCAATTGTTACGTTTTAATGTATTTGAAAATAGTTAGTATTAAAAAATTGATTGAAACAATTTAGGCGCTGCCAGACTTCGGTTTTATGTATTTATGACCCTCCAGATTACATAAAATCATAAGTGTTACATATAGTTGAACTCGTTTTAAATAGGACATTCCAATAATGACTGAATATACAGGGTGATGTATTTGAGAAACCAAAGTTACTAATAATATAAGAAAAACGGCAAATCTGGCAACATTGTAAATATCAAATATGGAATCTCCGTATCCCAAAATAGGTGTACCTCAAATTTTGTACAATTATGATTAGCATTTTACGAGATAATTAGCCGTTTCCAGACTTTTGGGCCACTCTGTATAAGTACCTGAAATTACTCTTTAATACAGAAGAAAATCGACAGTTTTTGTGCCAATATTTCGTAAATGCCGCTCTGGCAAATTAGAGGGTTGTAGGATATACAACTAAACTTTTTTGCTTTATAAATCGCATTTATTTAGTTTTAAGAACAATTAATATGAACAGTTGTACATTTTAAGAGCATCTTATTTGAACATTTATGTTTTTTATATCATTAAAAAGGGTGATTTGTTGGCAATTCAGATATTTTGTAAATAATAAACTAAAAATATTTTAATTATTCTAATTTTCAATTTTAGTATTTAGGTACTACACTATTAATCTGTAATTTTGTAACCCATTGGTCGCTGGTGCTTCGAGATGTATATTTATTTTTTATCTACCAAATGTAGGAAGGTGAGAATATAGTTTTAAATATTTGCTTTGAAATCGTCGAACCAGTTACCTCACCCTTTCTCACATTGTAAAATAATTTTGGATATATAACTTCGTCAACTGTAACTGTCTGTATGAACAATCAACTTATAACGGTGAATTTGATGTTTTTATTGCCAAATAAAAACATCAAATAAGTAACTTATCCATGCATATTGAGAAAACTATAGGTTTCATATGTAGAAGTTAAAAAAAAACGGTTTCATTAGGATTAAAAATTGTTTTATATTGATGTAAACGCTACGAAGTTAACCAGTCTTCTTCTATAAAGCACTTTTACGTAATTGTGTTCTTTTAACTTTAACTTACTAGCATCTTTAGTGTTTAAAAAATTCCAACGTCTTTTTTACTAATTTTATTCAAACAGGTAGAAATGCTTACAGCTATTCGAGGGATGATTTCGAAACAGGAACGGAATCAAATTTCGACGAACGACAAGGTACATTGGTGGTGTAGTAGTGAGCAAATAGATATTATATTGCATTATTTAAACGCTATTTGTTTCGATTTTGTCGTTAACGCCACAATTCTAGAGTAAAACTTATTTTGGACCTTTCACAAATCTAATTTGTTTGTATTTGTTCGCTTTTGTCTGTGACTGTTTTCCTTTTTGTCAAATCTGAATTCAAAGCCTAGAAATTGGCGACATTGAGTATATAAAGGAAGAATATGGAACATAAGACTGAATTACATTAAGACGGAAAAAAATAGATAAAATTTTATGTATTGTTGTACTTATTGTCTTAAATTATCAAAACTTTCATTATTTTCATTCCTTTTAGACCAGAGCCGAAGGCCTTTGAAAATGGCAAAAAATGAAAAAACTAGTATAGTGCGTGCAAGCACTCCTGACCACGGCGCAGTAGACGAAATTTGGTTTAGTCTTCAGTTCCATGCGTAACGCATTGTAATATGCACTGTATAATTCCACTTACAATGTCGGACTCTGAAATAAGGTGTTGCTTAAAATTTTATAACTCGTCAGGGGAATAATGCATTGTTGCCACACATAAATTCCTTAAATCAATGTTCTTTGTTAACTAATTAAGTAATTGATAGAATCGATTAGAAAAAAACAATTACGTGGCTACTTTATTTGAGTTTTCTGGTACAATATTAATTTTCATTCTGCAATGAATTGTAGTGGATTTAAATATTATTTTAGACTCATGTATCGGACTAAAATTTTAGAAGGAACGATGTAACAGAAATATAGCAACACTGTTTAAAAGTCATACCTACTTCTTCGAGATGGTAACTGCCTGTCACTTCTAAAAAGCTTCTCCATATATGAGAAAAATTGTTCTGCCGTTTCCTGTTTTTAACTATCGAAACATGTGACTATCTGTTAAGTATATCATCGTATAGATATTTTAAGGTCATGTAATATCGACGATAAAGACTTAAGGATCATTTCAAACCTCTACCAAGAACAAAAGGCTAAAATCAGAATAAAAAGCGAAACATCTGGAAAAATCAATATCGAGAAGGGAGTAAGACAGGGATGTGTCCTATCACCTTTGCTGTTCAATGTTTACTCTGAGAAGATATTTCAGAAAGCTTTGGAAGGCACCTCGGATGGTATAATTATAAACAGGCAATGTATAAATAACCTGCTATATGCTGATGACACTGCCATACTGGCAGATAATGCTGAAACCCTGCAACACTTAATGGACCGAGTAACGACAGCCTGTAGAGAATTTGGAATGAAATTGAATACAAAGAAGACAAAAACGATGGTCATCAGCAAGCACCAAAACAGAAGGGTTAAGATCAATGTCGACGGAACAGATCTGGAAAGAGTAACAAGAACAACGTACCTTGGAAGTAATCTTGATGAAACTTGGGACCACTCACTAGAGATAAGAATACGCCTGGAAAAGGCACGTACAATGTTTTACAAAATGCAAAAACTTCTATGGAATCGCCAGCTGGGCATCTCATTGAGAAATAGAATACTTAAGTGCTATGTATTCTCCACCTTGCTCTGTGGTGTTGAAGCCTGGGCAATGACAGAAGCAACACAAAAAAGAATCCAAGCATTCGAACTCTGGTGTTACCGTAAATGCTCAAAATATCCTACATGAGCCACACGACAAATGCGGAAGTCTTGCGGAGGATGAATAAGGAAAGAGAGCTTATGCTTATAATAAAAGAACGGAAAACACAATATTTTGGTCACATCATAAGAAATCAAAAGTATGAACTGCTCCAACTTATAATCGAAGGCAAAGTCAATAGTCAAAGAGGACCAGGAAGAAGACGCAACTCTTGGCTTAAAAACCTACGGCAATGGACGAACATGACCTCCATAGAACTATTCAGGGCTGCTACAAATAATATTAAATGGGCAAATGTAATGGCCAACGTCCTTAAGGATAAGGCACCGTAAGAAGAAGATATCGTAAGTATGAGGTACTGAAGAAAATGTCCTTGAAATGGAAATCAAGATGTCAAAAGTAAAATGGGATATCATTGGAGTCAGTGAAGTAAGGCGACATGAAGAAAACCTGTCAACACTAAAATCAGGGCATATATTTTACAGTATAGATAGTGAAACCGAATTAATCGAGGAGTCGGTTTCTTTATACACAAAAGACTTGCAGATAACATAGTAATTACAAGCAGCATATTCACAAGAGCATATTCACTATTTAATTGTAAAGCTAAACCGAAGGTATAAAATAAAGATTATTCAAGTATATGCTTCTACAACGGACCATTCAGATGAGCAGATAGAAGAATTCTACGATGATATCTCAACGACACTGAAACTGAAGGAAACACCAATACACTACACGATTATATGCGGCGCAAAGATCGGTCTAAAACAGGATGAACAGAAAACAGCACTAGGTAATTTTGGATTCAAAGGCAGAAGCGAGCGTGGGAAAACACTACTTCTTCTTCTTCAAGTTCCACTCCTATCGGAGATTGGAAATCATTCTGGCAATTATAATTTTATTGGTTACTCGCCTGAATAGTTCAATTGAACTGCATCCAAACCTAAAGTCATGAATGGCAAATGACAAGTAGAGTAAATAAAACACTACTAGACTATTACAACAAAATCTATACTAGATGCGTACTTTCTTCTCTAAAAAAGACCAAAGAAGGTAAACGTGGAAAAGTTCAGATGGCAAGATCAGAAACGAAGTAGACTACATAATCAGTGACGAAAAACATATATTCAAAGATGTCACAGTCCTTAATAGCTTTACCACAGGCAGCGATCATAGAATGGTAAGAGCCAAACTAAAATTTGACTTAATATCAGAAAGATCCAAAATGATTAGGAAGAAAGCCCAACCGATATAGAAGAACTTATCCAATTTAAATGAATACCAAGACAATATCAATAAAATCCTACAACAAAATGAATGCATAAATAATGTAAATACCCTAAATGAAAATATCGTAGAAGCTATTCAAGAGGCTCAAGTAAAATGATGCCCTAAAAGACGCCAAGACGAAAAAATAACCATTAAAATAAAGCAACTAATGGATACTAGAAGACAAATCAAAGGAAACGAAAGCATTGACAAAGAAAAACTACTAAAAATAAATAAAGAAGTATCCAAAGCTGTAAGGAAAGATTTAAGGGAATTTAAGAATGAAAAGTCCACCGAACTTTAGAAGAGAATAAAAGTCTGAAAGTCCTGAGAACGCGGCTAAACAATGGAAAATGTGAAATACACAAACTAAAGAACAAAGAAGGAGTCCCCATATCAAATAGAGAAGAACTTCTACATATAGTTGAAGACTTCTATCAAGAACTATACACAAGTCAAAGAGAAGACCAAACGAACTTGGAATCCGCCGCATCACGCAAAATCAGAGCTCATGCCAGAGATCACAATAAGCGAAATCCAAGACGCAATGAAAAAGATGAAAAACAACAAAGCACCAGGAGAAGATGGAGTCGTAATAGAAGCTATAAAGATGCGCAGACGTGCCCTTCTCAACCAAATAACAATTTTGTTTAACCTTTGTCTAATATATTGTTGCATAGCGGAAACATGGAACAATGCAGTAAAAATGTTATTACACAAAAAAAGAGACAAGGCGCACCTAGAAAACTATAGACCAATTAGCTTATTGAACCACATCTATAAAATGTTTACCCGAATAATTACGACAAGACTAGAGAAAAAGTTAGATTTCTACCAGCCCCGAGAACAAGCTGGCTTCCGCTCAAAATTCGGAACAAACGATCACCTACAAACAGTAAAAACCTTAATACAAAAGTCTCTAGAATATAACAGACCACTGGTAACTATCTTCGTAGACTTTCGCAAAGCCTTCGACACTGTGGAATTAGACAGCATTATAACTGCTCTGAACAATAGTAGAGTAGGTTACCGGCTTACAAAGTTAGTACAAACATTATATCAAAACGCCACAATGCGTGTAAAACTACATAATACCACCAGAGAAATTCATATCAAGCGAGGTGTTAGACAGGGCGACACTCTCTCACCTAAATTATTTATAACGGTCCCTGAATACCCCTTTAAAATGCTAAAGTGGGAAAATAGAAGAATAAAAATAGGTGGAGAAATGCTCAATCATCTTCGTTTTGCCGACGACATAGTACTTATTACCGAAGATCTGGGTGAAGCACAACAAATGCAACAAGAATTAGAAAACGTATCTTCAACAATAGGTCTAAAAATCAATTTAAATAAGACACAATTTATGACAAATTTGGTTCCCAGCGAACACCTAACCATCCAAAATCAAGTGGTAGAATTGACAGAAAAATACATATATCTCAGTCATGAAATCAGAATAAGCATGGATAATCAGACCCTCGAATTTCACGACGAATAACATCCCGATGTTATTCTTCGAGCAACATTCCGATAGCTATGAAACGGAAGACATTTGACTTAAAAATGCGAGTGGCACAAAGGCGCATGGAAAGATCGATTCTCGGCGTGACAAAAAAAGAAAAAATAAGGAAAAAAGACCTAAGAACTTACTGACTTACTAAAGACTAAGGACAACAGGTATCACTGATGTCGTCGAACGTATAGCCAAGCTGAAATGGAATTGGGCAGATCACATCGTGAAACTAAAAGACTCAAGATGGACCAGAAAACTAATTGACTGGCGCCCAAGAGAAGACAAATGCAGCAGAGCCACAAACACGCTGGATGGACGACATTAAACGAATATCCAAGAAATGGCAACAAGACGCTCAGATTCGTGAAGAGTGGTGAAAAATGGGAGAGACCTATATCCAGCAGTGGACAGAAGAGGTTGCATGATGATGATGATGATTGAGGAATTTAATAGTTGTATTATAAAATAAAAATATAAAATTTTGCCAGTACGGTCCCGATGATAGCATAGAATATAATTTACTAATTTCATGTATTTAAGTGTCTTGCTGCAACCTATTATAAAGACATGAAGGTGATATAAATATAATTATCAAAATTCATTTTAAAATATTGAAATAAAATAGTTTGTATATCATAAAGGATCAATATTTTGTTTACAAATAAATATCTTTTATAAGATTCATTTGTCTAAATCGTCATATTTTGACTTCAAAATTGTACACTTAAAAAAATTAACACGTTTTAATGAAACATTCTGAATATTAATGTATGTTACTATATTCAGTTAACACCTTGACTGCGTCACGTATCCCCAGGGCCCAGGGCCATGTGCGTAATTTTTCAACGGTGCTATAGGAAAATTGGTCAAACCGTCACATCTTGCAGTAGCTATAAAAATGGTATTTCTACATCGTTTTAAGTGTAACAAGTAGCTATCGATAGCAAATTTTTCATTGTCGCTGCTGATGTTGGTAATATGAGACATGCTTCTGGAGGCATGTGTCGTTGTCATTCGTTTTAACTTGTTGGTGCTTGTGGCTCTATATATTCAGTTTCAGTGTAGTTCATTGTAGTGTGAGCAGTACTTGTTAAAATGTCGAAAAGGGCAAGATAATGGTTGATATAGTGAAACAAAAGGTGATAGAAGTTGCAAATGAGCAAACAATCAGTGATCATAAAAACTTTGGAGAGAGTTCTGAAACAAATACTATTTTAAATGAATTACATGAGAATACAGGGTTGATTGAAAGTCATGAAAATTTAATAATGAAAACGAACAACAGTTTATACGAACAGAAATAGAACACGAAATGGATAACGAACAGGCTGATGAACTCGATATGGGGAATGAGCAGACAGCAACTCATCAATCTTCATCTGATGCCGACAGTATCGAAGATCCCTTTGACAGTAACGATTAATTGCCAGATAAAAGTTATTTTCCTAAATCTTCTTCATCCTCCGATTTAAATTCTTCTATTGATAGTAGTGACGAAATTATTACCACACCATATGAGCAAGTTCCATCAGATAATAATGAACAGAGTGCTGAGAATAGTAATAGTGATGAATGGTGTGATTTAGAAGAAGATGTAGATGGTGACGATTTTGTATTAACCAAGAATACATTAGTTGGTATTCAGCCACATGCGGTACAGAAACCAATAGACGTTTTTGGCCATTTCGTAATTGATGAAATATTGGATATTATTGTTAATGAAACCAACATTTATGCTGTTCAACAAGTATGCGACACTTACGAAAATCCAGGTTAAATTTATGGACAGTCACAAACAAAACTGGGGGTAATAATCGCAATGGGTTTCACTCATGTACCACAATTAAATTTATGTTGGTCTAAAGATGATATATTTTATAATAAATTTATCGCAAAAGTTTTAATTCGAGACCGCTTTTTGCTTTTATTGAAACTTCTTTATTTGAAAATAATGAGACATCTGATACCACTAATAGATTATGCAAAATAAAAAATTTAGTTACGAAATTGATTAAAAATTTTCAAAGAATAATGGAGCCTGGCAACATTCTCGTTATAGATGAATCTATGGTACCTTTCAAAGGGAGACTCCATTTTCGTCAGTACATCACCAACAAGATTAATAAATATGGAGTAAAACTATACAATCTCTGTTCTCCTGAAGGTACTACTTTCAATGTATTTACACAGGAAAAAATGAACAACAACCAGTTAATGTAACCCACTCTGAAGCAGTTGTTCTAAAATTACTTCGGTATAGTATTTGATATGATACTCGGAACAGATATTGTTAATAGATTAATGATATTCAATATGTGCTCTGAAACAAAAATGAGCATTACAGAATTTAGACGTCAGTTAGCTTATAATTTAATACCTGAAGAAAAACCACTTCAAAACCAAACCTGAAAGGAAACGACTAAAGCCATGTAGAGACAAGTATTAAAATCTTCGGGTTTAAGTTACCGTGAAGTGGATAAAAAAGTTCGTAGGATTATAACTTTTTCTTCCCTTTGCCTGGTCAACTTGGATACTGTCTGCCTTGTTTTAATAAGGCACATAATTAATAAGAAGAAGCAGAAATTACCAATCAATTTATAAATGCGTTTGCTCTGTTTATTTTAATATAAAGTATTTTATTTTTATAAACACCTTTAATTTTATCCAATTACCTCCAAGAGAAAATTTGTTTAGATGTCTGTGCTACACCGAATGTTGGCGGCATGTCCTGTTTGAGAAGAAATTAGATTAATACTTCTATAATAGTTTTCTGTATGTAATATATGCAAAAGTTCTGTGTATTCGATGGCATGAAGTATTTACATGTACACACATGCCATAGGGAGCATGTGATGCACAGATAGAATAGACCATAACGTGTCTCCGGGGCATGTGACGCAAGAACTAGTATATTAAGTATTTAACCGCCACAGTCAAGGTGTTAAGCAATATATATATATATATATATATATATATATATATATATATATATATATATATATATATATATTTTTGATCATGAAGCCTGCAAGTAAAATAACACATATTCGTTATTCCCCATCCTGTATAAACTTTTGTTTGATATTTTGATATCTAGTACAGAAAATATCTGGAAACACTAATATGTTTTGATACATTGTTTTTAATTCATATTTACACTTATTGGTTTTTTAAGGTGTGATCTATGTTCGGAATTGTTGGCATTGCATGAGAATTAATCAAACATTATGTTTCAGCTTCATTTATCGATATCACATATCTCTCCAAATTTATATTACATAAACCTAACGATATCAAATTTTAACAAAGCTATATTAGAAAAAGGTCTTAATGACAACTTTGAAGTTCAACATGATTTTTAGAATATATAAAATTCAGTTATATAATGAAAATGATTAAAACCTTGAAAAAATATGGGTTTTGTGTGGATTTAAAGGTGTTTCGTCCAATTTTTGAATATCCTAAAAGATTCAGCTATTTCAAATTATATATAACGTATAAAAAACCTTGATTTGATCTATGTTGAAGTGTATGAAATGAAGAAAATTCCTAAAAAAAACCCCAAAGAAACAGTTTTTCCACCACCAAAAAACAATGACATATCAACTTTCTTCGAGCATATAATGACAAATAACTTTAGTTATACATTTTCGCAGAATTTTTTTTTATAATAATCTTTTTTGAGAACGATTTCTGGAATCCAAGTCAAAATATTAAACACAAGTTAGTTAAAAATGTGATTTTTATTATAACCAATAATTGTGCATTAATCCCATATAAACATGATATTCAGAACTTTTTTATCAAAAAGTTCTGAACAACGAGCACTGTAGTCCAGTCGTCAGAGAGTTGGCCCTTAAGAATCATACGAACAAGCTGAACTTTGCAGAGAATATTAATTTTGCGAAAAAAATGTTTTAAATAAAAAATGTAGCTGAGAGAATTTTAAACAAAAATGTTTATAAGCATTTATTGGGTGGAATGAACCGTTCTCTTAGAAACAACACTTGAAGCGACCGTCGATTTTTCATGTCAGTACGCAAGCGAAATCAATGTTCAATTAAATTTGTATCAGCTGGACGGTAAAAATTCAATATCTTTTGATCCAAATGTCCTGTCGAGAAAAATCAAGATGCGTTTTAAAGGTAAAGAGTGTAACTTTCGTATGCAATTTTTGTATTTTGCCGAGAAAATAAACTGAGTTTTTATAAAGGTGTTAAATAAATTAACATGGCGCGATTTTTGCAATTTTTTACGGTTCTCGTGAGATCAATAAAATTGATCACTTTCATTGACCAGTTGTAGTAAAATTTCCATTTTTAAAGAGCGCCCTTAAAACCTGTGACATGAAATTTTAATTTTGGGTTGTGGTAACAAATATGAGCCATTTGAAATATGAATAAATAACGCAGAATTTAATGTTTTTACATTACAAACGATCACACGCTACGGGAAATGCATTTAAGAAGACTGTTTTGGGTGTAGATTATTGCAGAAGTTTTGGTTCTTTTGAAAAACTTACTAGTGTAATTGAAAAAAAAAGTTTTAAAAGTTTTAGATCGTTTGTTGTGTGAAAGTTTAAATCCAACGTTTTTTTAAGCATATTTCAAATGCCTCACATTTGTTGTCAAAACTCAAAACTAAAATTTAATGCTAATTTTAAAGGTTAGGCTCTAGTTATCTAAACTTTATAGTGGCAAGTCAGTGAAAGGGATAGATTGTATTGATCTCGTGTGAATCATAAAAAATGGCAAAAATCGCCCCACGTTTATTTATTGAACACCTGTATAAAATGTGAGTTTATTTGCGGCAAAATACAAAACTTGCATACCAAAGCTTAACTCTTTAACTTTAAGATGCATCTTGATTTTTGGCGATAGGTCACTTGAATCAAAAGATATCGAATTTTTACCGTCGAGCTGATACGCATTTTATTAAACATGGATTTCGCGCGCGTAACTGACATGTAAAATCGACGATTGCTTCAAGTGTTGTTTCTAAGAAAACGGTTCATTCTACACAAAAATACTTATAAACATTTTTGTTTAAAATTATCTCAGCTAAATTTTTTATTTGACACATTTTTTTCTAGGATGTACAGATACTTGTTAAATCGATTTTTTTGCGTTTTTACTCCCGTGGGAGGAGGCTTTTAGGAGGAAACCAGGAGGTAAAACTGGTAAACTTTTTAGCATCTTTTTGGAGTTCCAAAGTTAATATTTTCTAATATTACTAATAGTAATATTAATATTTATATTACTATTACTACTTAGCACAAAATTTGATATCGATTATATTTTGATTTTGTTTTATTCAAATATTTTAACAACATTACTAACATACATGATTTTAGAATATTTGGAACTATCGTTTTTGATTGAAGTTACAACATATACGAAAATGTCGTCTTTATTTGGGTTTTTATTTATATAATATGTTAAATATGCATACTTTTTCTTGTACTAATTATATCAATAAGATTAACTATTACGATTACAAAGCACATCATGGCAACTTTTTTCAAAAGTTGATAAAGAATTATTAGACAAGATAGGGCACTACGTCTTACTAAGGTCCAGGAATTAAAAATAAAAGCTTTTATTATACTTGTATAATAAGATCAGGACAAAACATTTGCCGAACTTATACCTAAATAATACTAAGCATAATCTAATAAATTCTTTATTTATTGATCATAGTCGGATCGATTTTAATCCATTATGGATGAAGATTAGTCTTTAACGTATGCATATTTAACACATTGCATGATAATGTACATACCTGGTGGAACATTTGGGTTATGGTTGGTTACAGTGGGCTTGGTGAGCGGAGCTGAAGAGATGCGTGCAGAAGTGGCACGTCGCCTAGCCGTACCACAACATCATTCATCCCAGGTTGCCCTAGGAGACGCCGAAGATAGCCCTTTACAATCTTCAAAGAGATCTAGTACGTTTTTCATACGGTGTAGAAGGGTAGATATAGCATGGCTAAAATAAAAGGCATGGAAATGTTTTTGAAACTATTTCTGAAGTTGGTGAAACATAAAAGGTTATATGTATAAATAATAGTATCATTCATAGGTCATCGTTAACGATAACTTTCCCTATGAGGAGTGAGATTTCCTAATTACATTTATCTACTAAATCTTATATTTTTTTCTTCAACAGTCTGTCTTTTCAAGTTTTACCTTAAATATTTTTCAGTATTTTTTACTAAAATTATATCATCAGCATACATGCCTCTTTGAAAATTGACCACTAGTACAAAATATTATTTTTGTAATACTCTTTGACCGCCAGACTAAATTAGAACACTTTATTCAAGATATAAAAAGTCCGTTCCCACTTTTTATCTTTTGAACGGTTATACTATAATAGTGAAATTTGGAGGAAGGTAATAAACAGACGTAAGCTTCTTAATTAGCCATAACAAGGGACGTAATAGTGACAGATGAAGTTACAGCGCCACTGTGACAGATAATTTTAAATAGGACCTTATGGCAAGTGATATCTCGTTTGAAATACGTTTACTCAGTGACAATAAAAAATGACTTAAAAATAATTCATTGTAATGTTAGCAGTATAGGTAAGAATTTTGATAATTTTTGTTTGTTTTTGTCAACTCTAAATGTCAACTTTGATATTTTAGTTCTTTCGGAGACACACATTCAAGATGATATTGATAAAACCCCATTTTTGTTAAAAAATTACGATTTATTATACAATTATGGCGATTTAAACAAAAATGATGGAGTTATTATTTACATTAAATCTTCTATAAAATATGAATATTCAGTTGTACCATTGGGGAACATCAAGTTACTTGAAGTCATTTTAAATTATAATAAAACAAAAATCTGTTTGAGCGCTATCTATAAATCACCGATAGTAAACATAAACAATTTTAATCAGGATTTGCATCAATACCTCATAAGTAAAAAACGAATGTGTTTTTATATATTAGTTGGTGATATCAATATTAATTTGTTTGAGGATCTAGATCACACTGAAGAATACCAGAATATTCTAGCTTCACAAAATTTCTTGTCTTATATAAATAAAACAACTAGAACTAGAAGTCAAACTTGTATAGACCATTTCTCTACAAAAAGACCTGCTGATTACACTAACATAACTTCATTTATATTTGAAAATAATACTACTTCAGATCATTATCCAATCGCAGTTTCCAAACAAATAAAAATGAAGCGGTAAAACTTTTCATTGACAAAATTTTAAATTTAATAAACAAAAATACAATTATTTTAAAAGGAAATGATCTAAAAACCACTTTTAAAAAAGATTGGATGACAGGGAGACTTTTAAAGTCTGTACAGGAAAAACACAGATTGTATGATCAGCTAATCCAAGATCCCTCAGATAACTTAAAAAAACAACGATATACAGACTATAAAAATAAATTAAGAAACTAAGTTAAAACTGCAAAAAGAAATTATACAAAACAACGAATTGAAAAAAATAAGACCTCTTCTTCATCACTTTGGAATGTAAGTAATTCATTGTGTGGGAAAATAAAAGGAAATACAAAAATTGAATCGGTTAAAACCAAAACAGGAGAAAAAATAACCGACAGAAAAAAAATTGCAAATGAATTTAATACACATTACAGTACATTGGGACAAAGGTATGCACAAAAAATACCCATTTGTAATGACCAGATTGAGGACATAGATAGGATAAAAAGCAGCATGTACTTGTATCTCGTTGACCAAAAAGAAGTGGTAAATGCAATACATCTTTAAAACACAAAAAATCTCCTGGCTGGGATGGGATCAAGACAGAAACCATCAAACAAATTAAGGAAGAAATTATGACTCCTTTAACTTTTCTCAGTAGTGCATGTTTTCAGGATGGTTGTTTTCCAGAATGTCTGAAAATAGGCACAATCAAACCTCTGTTTAAAAAAGGAAATAAAGAAGACGTGATTAATTACAGACCAGTATCTTTGTTGTCTGTTTTTTCCAAAATATTTGAAAAATTTTAAAAAATAGATTAGTGAGTTTTTTGGATAGTTTTGTATAATATCGGATTGTCAATACGGTTTTAGAAAAAGAAAATCTACACAAGATGCTATTTGTAAACTAACATCATAAATATCAGAAGCTTTTGAGTCTAATAAACGTAGTTTATGCATATTTGTCGATCTCTCTAAGGCGTTTGACACGATATCTCACGGGATCTTGTTAGAGAAACTTGAGAAGTATGGTCTGAGAGGACGCGTTTTGACATTACTAAAAAGTTACTTAAAAGACAAAAAACAATTTGTAGAAATTGATGGTGTCGAAAGTGATCCTGAATTAATTATGACGTATCGCAAGGGACCGTTTTAGGCCCTCTACTCTTTACACTCCATGTTAATGACATGCTTAAACTAAAAACTGATGGAAACATAATAAGCTTTGCTGATGACACCGCAATTTTTTATAAGGCTGATAATTGGGAAGATCTTAAAACTATAGTTGAACAAGACTTCAAAGTTATAAAAACATGGTTGCAAATAAACAAACTCACAATTAATTACGAAAAAACTAAATATATACCTTTTGCAATATATAAAAATTCTCTGCCAACTTTTAATTCATTAAAAATAAATAAAAAACAACAAATATTTAAAGCAGAATACATAAAATATTTAGGAGTTTTAATTGACAGGCACCTTAAATGGGACTTACAAATAAAAAATATTATAAGAAAAATACGAGGACTGTTACCAAAATTCCGCTATTTAAAAGAATTTTTGGATGTTGAACAGCTTAAAATGCTTTACCTGTCTTTAGTACAATCTCATCTTGTATATGGGATTTTAGGATGGGGTGGCGTAGCTGATTGCCATCTGGTGACCATTCAAAATACTCAGAAATGATTTCTTAAACTAATATATGGAAAACGAAAAACATATCCCTCAGACCAACTTTTTCATGAAACTCAGGTTCTTGATGTTCGGCAATTGTACTGCTTAGAGCTACTTAAAAATATTCATACAGATAAAATACCTCTTAAAGTAAAAGTGTCAAATTATGAAACAAGAAGAAAATTGAATGTTGAATGTCTTCACACTTCAAAAACAATCACGCAACGGTCAATTAAGTATTTTGCTCCAAGAATATACAATCAATTGCCCATAAATTTTAAAAATATCAAAAAATTTTTTTGTATAAAAAATTAGTTAATGCTTGGGTAAAGGAAAAAAAGGGAGTTGTGAAACAATTTAATAAATTTAAATTATACTAGATAAAAAAAACGAAACAAATTTAATTACATTGCAAACTGTAATAATAAAATAATAATTTGTAAAAAAAAATAAATAAACATTAAACCTGTTAATATTAGACAGATTAAGTCAACAAGCATGTTAATGCTTTAAAGACTTTTTTTACGTTTATTTTATTGTATTTTATTGTAAACTGAAATTGTAAATTAATGTAATACTTATTGATTTGAATAAACGTATATTATTATTAAAATCGACCATACTAGTGTTATTTGAGTTTAAGCTCATTTTGATGAATAAATTAAACTAAAATTGTAGTTTCGCATTTAATTAATATTAAAACTTCCACCTCTGGTTATTTGTCAAAAGGTGGCATTTTTCAATTCTCTAATTGTTTTTATGTCAATGTTAACTTTTTTTACAATTAACCGGAGGCGAATGTTAGAATATTTATTAATTAGCTACGAAACTATAATATGGATTTAAGATGATTTTGACGAATTAATTAAATAAATACTAAAATTCTAGTTTGGCATTTAATTAATAAAAATTCTAACGTCCGCCTTTGGTTATTTGTCAAAAAAGTTGACGTTGTTCAATTCTCTAGTTGTTGTTAGTTTTCAAAAGCGTTTATAGCTCAATATTTAGTTTCTGTTTCTGCTTAGTTTAGCAATTCAAGTTTAGTCAAGTTGTTTTTAGTTAGTTGTTCTTAGTTAATATTTAGTTTAATTATTGTTTAACGAGACGTTATAAATTTTTACAAAGGCAGAATGGTACGTACTGTAGCCGACAAAGTAGCAGCTATGTTAATAATTGGTGAATATGGAAATAATTTCCATGTAGCGGAACGTCTTTTTAATGATAGGTACCCCGATCGCCCTACATCGAGAGCTTATTTGAGAAAGCTTCTTCAAAAGTTTAAACAAACAAGTAGTGTTCAAGATTCCAAACGATCTGGTCGACCGACAATTAGTGATGACAAAAAAATTGACATAATTTCAGAAATGGTAGTGAACATTACTTCTTCTACAGCCCAAGTTGCATATATCTATGGAATCAGTCAAAAGACAGTACACCGAGTGTTAGCTGAAAATAAATTTCATCCATACAAAATAAAAATTGTGCACCAACTTTCAGATTATGACCCCGACCAAAGACTAGAATTCTGTGAAAATATGTCCAATAAAATTAACCAACAGCCCGATTACATAAAAACAATTTGTTTTAGTGACGAAAGTACTTTTTCTCTTAAGGGAAATGTTAACACAGAATGTGAGGTATTGGAGTGACACAAATCCTCACGTCTTTCGTGAAACACATAGGTACTCAATTTCCAAAAAAATAAATGTTTGGTAGGTATTTTGGGAAACCACATAGTTGAGCCTCTGTTTTTTCAATACTAACTTAACGGAGAAGTGTATCTATAGAAGTTACAAAATGCAATTGAGCAGTTAATACTTGAAATTCGGGGGGATAATCCAGATGAATTCGGCAACTTGGAAATAACGTTTCAACTAGATGGTGCTCCTGCACACCATTATGATGCCGTAAGACGTTACCTAGATGAGGAATATCGTGGTAGATGGATTGAACGACGAGGTATGATAGAATGGCCAGTTCGATCACCGGACCTCACTCCATTAGATTTTTTCTGTGGGGATACTTGTAATCTAAAGTTTACGCTACAACATCCGACAATATTGTACCGTTTTTAAATAAAACGAGCGGTTCGAATTTATATAAATCATGGACGTATAAATAAAGATGGACTAGGCATGATCTGCACTCTGTTCACCTAAATTTGAAGTCGAAAAGTTTGTAGGCGCGGGGAAAGAGACGAGGTGATAGACTGTGACTTACCCTTTTAAGCCAGCGGCGTACCTTTCAATATTTGAAAGTTATTTGAAACAGTTTTTCCACTTGAATAAATAATGACTATTGGTTTGATTGCTTTTATTTTTAGTATCGTAAACATATGAAATATTTTGAATAAGTGAGAAACAACAAACGGTGAATAATTTTAATTTTCAGTGTATAGAAATATATTTATAAAAATTAATTTACACAAAAGAATAAAGATGGAGTAAATAAAATCGTAAATTACTTTATATAATATTTTATTTAAACTAAAATAACACACAAACAATAAAAAGTTTAAAAAATTCTTCCCCACACATTAACCTGTTCAGGGTATTGAGTATGTTCTTCTCTTATCCAGTTAGTGATAAGTTAAAAAAATATAGTAAATTATGGTATATAAATCCAGCTTAATTGTTAATTGGCAACATTAGTATGTCACCTTAAACATAGCAGTAAACAGAAGAAAGATAAAAATTCAGAATATGTATTTAAGAAAATATTAATAAACGTAATAAAACCATAAACCATTGTTTAACAAAACATAAACAACAAACCACATATACAACAATATATAAAACACATTAAACCTTATGGAACGGGTAGGGTTCAAAAATAGAAATAGCTTTATTCTCACTTAAAATTATACAATTTCATGGAGAAAGCTTACAAAAATTAAAAAAAAAACAACAATAACAATTAAAATTTAGTAAAATTACAAAAATCGTCAATATCACAAAATAAAAGATAGTAAAATATAGAATTCATTGCAAAATCTAACTGTTGCATAATAAAACCTTACGAAGTAGTTTGAGAATAAGTTTTAGGTTGCTGCATGTGATACCCAAATATATATATATATATATATATATATATATATATATATATATATATATATATATATATATATATAATAAACGTACTGTATTTTCTTTTAGTTACTCGTTAAGAAACTCTTCCACTGAATAATATCGTCTTTCAGATAGATAGGTTTTTGTCATGTTATGGAACTTAAGGATAGAATTTGTAAGTTACAAAGGGAGAAATTGTATAATTTTTTTGCCGGATATAATAGATTTCTTTACTAAGTCAGTGGACGGGATCGATAATTACACAGGTTGAATTTCTGGTGGAGTATGGTTTAGATTGGGTCTTGTTGGAAAAATATGTAGGTATTTACCAATTAAGAAAACAGTTTCTAGAATATACGAAGAAGGAAGAGTAAAAATCCCATGATTTTTGAAGTAGCTTCTACAATGTGTTATTCTTGTAAGTCCAAAAAGATACCGTATTGCTCTTTTTTGTAATTTAAAAATAACATTAGATTGAGCAGCTGTACTAGAACCGCCATTTCGTAGATGAGACTCGAACAAAGAAAAATATGTTATTGGAAGATGCTAAATTGATTTCCTTTAAAACCGATCTTATGGCATAGCAGGCTGAGACTAGTTTCTTACTTAAATCGATATACAGGAACTATTTAAAGTTGTTGTCTGTAAAAATGCCATGAAATTTTACAGAATCAACGATACTGATCCGGCTATTATTAAGAATCAAGGGTTGAAGAGCTCCTTTATAGGATAATGCTACTGTCTTATTCACGTTAAAAGATAGTAAATCAGAGTCGGACCAGGTTTTTATTTTAAGTTGATCAGAAGTTATAATTGCATGAAAAGTTGCAATATTAGAATTCCTCTAGGTAATACTGTGGTATCATCAGCAGAAAGAAAAATTTTACATCGATGTTTAAGTGATCATTTATAAAGATAACGAAAAGTAGACGACCCAGTACTGAACCTTGTGGTACTCCACATACTTGTGACTAGAGTCAGTATCACTTGCTCTATTTTTTCCTATTTCTCAAGCAATATTGGAACCAATTCAAAGAAATACCTCAAATTCCGTAGAAATTTAGTTTTTTTTTATCTAAATGTGATTTACACAATCAAAAGCTTTGGCGTAGTCACAAAAAGCAGTGGCAATATAAAGATTGTTTAGTGCTTGATAAAAATCATGTAGTAGAGAAAACTTAGCATCACTGCTACATTTATTAGATAAAAAGCTGAACTGACTTCGTGATAAAATGTTGTTTTCAACGAGAAAGGACATAAGTCGGGCTTTTATAAATCTTTTAATAATTTTGGCTAGGACCGGTAGTAAAGTAATAGGTTTATAGTGGCAGACATTTGACTTTTTACCACCCTTATGAAGAGAAATAATAAATATTTAGGTACTCTGGAAATATACCTTTTTAAAAGGAATCGTTAATTAGTGAGACCAGGACTTCCAACACATTTTTTTGAGATTTAAGAAAATTTTTTATGGATAGTCCATCAGTACTACAGGAAGATTTGCTTTTGATACTAATATTTTCCAAGCATAGCTGAATGCAAAATGTAAGAGAGTGAAAGTTCGTTGTGCAAGTCTCAAAGAAAGTAAAATTTTAGACAACGCGGTGTTGCAGCAAGATTGGATTAATTCCAAACACCTTAATACAATAAAAAATGGAAACCTAAATTAGGTTTTTGGTTTTCGTATAATATCAAAAAAGGGAAATTTAAAATGGCAATCATAATTATGATAGAAATGGGAAATTAAAATGAAAAAGTACCTCATTGATTTTTAAAAAGAACTGTTTTTGTCAGAGTGCTTCTGATTCTGATGATTGTGGAATCAAGTTTGTTTATCGTAGCATGATGTATTCTAATTTTGAAATACTTTTCCAATATCAATTTCACCAATTGTGCAGAATGACTGTCAATTGGATCTTCATCATAAAAATGATCACCAAATAAATTATACACATTGCGCGGAATATTTTTCAATGAATTTGTAATTAATACATTGACTAAATTTTTAATTTTCTTATTAAAAATATTTTGAGTTTTGTCTAGAAATCTGAAATATTTTTCCGCAATTTTGCAAATTTCAGTGACTAAAACTGATGAGTTTGTTAAACTCTTATATTCTTTTCTTCGTTGCAATGTTGAAAGAGATTGTTCATTTTCAATCAGACGAAGACACTTTGAACACGTTAATATTTTTTTTAAGCATTTTGATACATATCCTGCTATATAAGTGACAATATCTTGAACGTAATCTGTCAAATCCCAAGCCGTGGAGTTATTAAAATTTGACAACCGAATGTCTTCCTCCAATTGCCTCTCAAAAGAAATATATTCATCACTCCTACAATTGTCATCTAGATTATTATTTACAGTTACTCTATTACTACTACAAAACAATATTGATGTGGAATCAAGATTAACTGCATTACCAGTGTTCCCAGCTTTGATTTCAGTATGCACAATGATTCTTTTATAAGCTGCCTCAAATTGTCTTGCAGTAGGATTATTATTAAAACCTCCTCTGCTCCTTATTGCCCCAAAAAATAGCTCCAAATGGTCTTGAGATAGTTTATACGTTAAAATGTACTTAAGATTATTTTTTGTTTCAACATGTTCTTGATATATTCCTTTTAAACTTTTGATACAAACAAGAAAACCTAAAAAACCTGTTTTTTTTTCTAGACTGCAAAATTGGAATACCTCCACAAGAAATATCAAGAATATAGCTTTCAAATTCATCTAAATATTTAAAAAATGGCTCCCAAGTTTGTAAAGATAAAGGTTTTTTATAAAAATATTTTGCAAATCTATTCTTAGAATTGAATATATCAAAAACATCATTTAATTTTTGAATAAAAGAAGCCGTCTCTTCTGCTGCTTTAAATTGAGGTATACAAAGGTCCTTTGACAAATACAAAAGCGCATCTGCTACACTTTTACTAAGCGTTTGAGCAGCTACTTTTACCTTCATCTTTTCTTTTGCCCAAAAAATATGCCTCCTTCTGAGTTTTGTGGCGGCAAGAAGGCCTTCACTATACTGAAAGTCAACTAGTTTATTGATGTAGGCCCAATTAATTTGTTGATTTCCATTTTCTAGAATTTTTTCTGATCCCAAGCAGTTACGAACTAATTTCAGCATGTGACATATATCTGGGAACAAATATATATTATCTCCAGTAACAGGATGTTGAAAATAAGTTTTCATTGAAGATATATTGAAATCTGCTCCTAATTCGGCAGCCATTCGAAGATTAGCTGGTGCACCATCAAATGTCATTGATGTAACTACTACACCAGTATCATGTATTAATTCTAAGCAATTTTTAACTAATGCTGCTTTCTCAGAGCCAGTTGTCCCATTTAATAAAAAATACCCAACAGGTATCTTCCAGGAACTGTTTAAACTAACCAACATAAAAACCAATACCTCCTTGGCCTCAGGAAGTTCATCACTATTAAGGTTTGTTCCAATGTCCACATAACCGCAAAACTTACTTCCAGTCCATTCAATTTGTTTCCGAATAGACATTTCGTCCAACACCAGGTTACAAAGAACTTTTGCATTTGCCATTTGGGCTTCATTTGCTTTAATTTTCAGTGTGTTCAATGCTTCTTGTGTCCATCCAGGTTTACCATCTATGGACTGATACCATTTTGAAATTGTTCTTGGATGTGGCAATGTTTGATTAAATGTTTTTCTAACATATTTATATGCCCTCATAGAATAAAATGATAATGTGAGTGCAAAACTTCTTAAGGCTGGAGTATATTTTTGTTTCTTTGGACCTTTTAACATTTTTTCAAAAATATCGTTAGTGGCCCCTGGTAGTGAAGCCTTAAAAATAAAAATATATTATTATTAATTAAAAATCAAGACAAATAACACTAACCTTCAATGGCCATTCAGAGTTTTCATTAAGCAATAGCTTTTTTTTCAATAATGTTAAAAGTGATTCTAAAGATGTAATTTTTGTTCTTAGTCTTCTTACAGATTGTTGTAAATACTTTATTTTACTTTTTTGGCTCTTGACAGTATTTTTTAACACTCTAATATGTTTCTTGGCCTTTTCAGGTGTTGAAAAATCGCTGCTAGACATTTGTTCAACGGTTTTATTTCTAAAACATATACTTAATTAGATAATCATAATCCTTGTTTTTATAAATTAAACTAAAAACTCACTTTTTATAAATATTACGTGGAACATATGAAAAAGTATTATCACCAAGTAACAACTCTACAGTTTCAGTTTCTGATGCTGTAATGGTGCTCGAAGATGCATTTTCTAGATCTATATTTTCCTTGTCTTCATTGTCATTTAAACATCTAGAATATTCAATTTATGTACATTAAAGAAAAATATTAAAATTGGTTTAAGATTGAAATAATCTCATACAAAATTTAGCCAAAACTTACCTCCTTTTTAATAGTTTAGGAGAATTAGATTTTACATTAAATCCCAAGTCTATCTCCATATTACATTCTTCAGTATCAATAAATTTTCTAAAATAGTGTGAGTAATTTTAATATTAAAATGGGCAAAAGTATAGAGAAAGTGCCAATGAAGTTAGCTATAAATGTCATGTCAAATTTGTGTTTACCGTATTGCCATGTCCTTATTATGTATATGTTTTATGCCTCAGATATGCTTTGAAAAAGTACATTTGTATTATATTATTTTATGAAATTGGGTATTTTTTTAAATTTTATTAAATTTATATAAAATACGAACGAGTGAATATTTGTTTCTTTTGGTATTAGTTGCACTTAGTTACTAGAAAAAAAATATAATTGGTCTTTGGTAGATTAGCAAATAAATTTGGCAATACTGTCAAAACTTTGAAAACACTAGCTGCTAGATTGCAACAGATGTTCGGCAGATTTTAATTTTATAACTATTTTCTTATAATTTTGTTATGAAATGGTACCTGAATATATGCTTAAAAAATTGAAGTTAATTTAAATTATAATAAATTAAATTTAAATTAATTAAACTTCTTTTAAAAACTTAAAAATAATGTTTAGTAACATTAATTAATATTATATCGCATGCTCTTTCGTGATTTATTTGTGATATGGCAACACTGCCAACTACAATCTGTCAATAATTTGTAGCTAACTTCATCTGCACTTTCTCTATACTTCTGCTTTAAAATGAAATAGGTAATCAAAATCCACATTTAGATTTTATTTGTAAATTTAATAAACAAATTCGATACAAACCCACCTTTTTGAACGTCCATAAAAATCATCCTTATCAATACTACTGGAAGCTGTTTCTTTATTTTCCATATCGTTTGTGGAACTGGAACATTGAATTAATAAAAAAAAAGAAAAAAGGCATGCTATCAATATTATGTAATATGCTACGAGTATGCATTATATTTTTGATTAAATTTAATTTTCGTACAATGAACATAACCTATAGATATGTTTGACTTTAAATGTAAGCTTAATATACGTCAGTGTTACCATATACTCAATTATTTCACACTCTTACATATAAAACTATGGGCAAGATTTATATTATATGAAACATGGACGTATATCTTTATTTATACGTCCATGATATGAAATGAAAATTTAAAATTGAAAAATACATATATAATTAAACAAAAACGTGAAAAATACATATATAATTAAAAGCATTAAAATTATACCTATAAATATTATAAAATAAAATTCTTGCATTATTAAATATCTTGCATTTCTTCATTTAAAAATACTTATATAATAAAAACCATTAAAATTATGCTTAAGGTAAAAATTAATAGTTTACGAAACTTTAAAAACTACAGAATAAAGTAAAGTTAAATGAAAATAAAAAAAATAGATCAAACAAAAGAATACACTATATATTTAGCTATATTTAAAGTAAAAAATACTATTTTATGAATGCTTTTTAATATGAATTCAAAAATTGTGGCTTCTCATAACAAAACATTATATAAAAATTAATGGGAAAATCACAGTAGTTGGCTGTATACTATCGTTTAAAAAACTTATACAGAAGTAAAAAACTTCACATTTGTATTTAGATATATACCTAAATACAAATGTGAAGTATTTTACTTCTCTATAAGTTTTTTAAAACATTATATATAATTTCGTCAAAGTATCTTTCTATTTTAAAAACTCCTATACTTTATACAAAAAATGTGGCAACTTCGATGCCAAGGTTATGTTCATTGTACTCAAATTCAATTTAGCCTTATAATTATTATACTCTGTATGGTAAATTACATAGAAATTCATTATAGTTACTTTGGTTCTGGTGATTTATGGTAAATATTTATTGGAACAGTTCCTTTCCTCAAAATAACCCGTCCACTTGGCTGTATAATTAGATCATGCTTTTTAAAGTGTTCTGAGCAGATCGTAGCATTTTTTGATATGTGTTCTTTGTTTAAGCCAAACACAGACAACCACATATCGAACAGCAGTTGATTCTTTACTGGGAACCTGCATATATTTCATTGAAATTAATATATTTATAGCAATTATAGTGTAGATTAGAAAAAATAAATAAATGTATTTATAATACTACAAAATTAAACTTCAATTCATGTCAAGCATTAAGTAATATCACATCCCTGTACTACGCCCATGTACATAATTTCGATGTTTATAGTACTTACAAATGAAATGACAGTTCTGGATGTAAATATGAAGATTTCTTGCATACAACACAGTAACGCACCATTATTACACTTAACTATAAACTATTCTTCAATTCTAATTTAAAATATATTAACAAATTCACTAAAATATCACAAAAAGGAAATTATCAACTTAAACGTAAACAATAACAACGCCATCTTCTTTTTCGCCAAATCGCTAGGATTGGTTGATATTACCAATGATGCCAAGTTTTACAAAAGTTAAGATTATCAGAATATATTTTCTTTTAATAAATTAAAAAATTAATTTTTTTCTTTTAATTCCTTGGTTGCGGAATGAGTATATCTAAAAATAGTTTATACTAAGTAGATAATACATTTTTACTTATAGATTAAAAATAAATTATACTAAAAATCGAAAATTATTTCGAAGATTGACTCGGAAAAAAAAATAATATGACAACGTCAAATTAGGGATTTGTGCCTATGACTGTGAATATCTCGTGACTTCAAGTAAATATGTAAATAGACCGGTCCATCTTTATTTATACGTCCATGATATAAATATATTTATTTATAACTTAACAGTTCGGTACTCTCTTATCAACTAAACTAACTCATAACATCATGACATATATATACCAAAAAGTATTATTCTCGAATCTTCTGGGGTAGTCCCACCTTTAATTCGTTGTTTGACAGATGGCGCTCATACATCGCGAAGGTTCTGGAAGCTCGAAATGAAGCCGTTTAGATATGCAACCGTTACATGGGCCATGCCGAATGTATGTTCGTAACAATATTGACATTTTGAAACAAGAATGTAGGGCAATTTCACCTGACACATTTGAACTAGTACAGCAAGAGTTTAGAAATAGGATGCATTACTGTCAGGAAGTAGATGGAGCACATTTTGAACACTTACTAAGAATTGAACTGAATATTATAAGACTGAATTTTTTCAATACCTTTCAAACGAGCTATCAATTGCCTTAAGGTCACATTTAAAATTATGCCACAGTGATGCTGGAACGTCATCTCTCTCTATTACGTCACCTGGTATGACTAGTTGAGAAGCCTACGTCTGTTTATTACTTTCCTTTAAATTTCATTGTTATAACAATAACCGTTCAAAAGATACGAGGGATATATATATATATATATATATATATATATATATATATATATATATATATATATATATATATATATATTCAACCTAGAGCTAAGATTAATACTATTATAAAAATTAATATTAAGCTCACCAGTCTTCCGGGTTGAACCGCGTTGATATCCATTGGGCCGAGCTTTCGACATCCTCTCTGATGTCTTCTTCAGGGCTTCCGAGGTCTCAGTCTCTCGAGGCCCCAGACACTACTAAACTCACTGTCACTTTACTTTCACTACTTTTTAATATTAATTTTTATAATAGTATTAAGCTTAGCTCTAGGTTTAATTGTATTAACCGCGAAAATATTTCCGACATTTTTAACGACATTTTTAAGCCTTTATTTTTGGTTATGTGTTCCATTGGGATTATTTTAACATTTTTCAATTGGAAATGGTACAAAAAATGAATAATCTATCTAAATACGAACGAGTATAGCGGTATATAATATATATATATATATATATATATATATATATATATATATATATATATATATATATATATATATATATATATAATAAATGTATATTATCAGGCTTTTTGGTCAGAAAATAAAACGATTTTTTTCTCGTAAACTCAATATTTCGCCATTTGGTTTATGGCTTTTTTCAAGAGCGCACTAAAAAATTATTTATTGATAGAATAAAAAAAATAACATAACATAAAAGAACTTACAGATGTAATCGTTCAAACAACGTACCACAAACTACTGAAGCCTGATAATATACATTTATTTTAATTATTTGATGGTCGATAACGAAAAACTAACTATATATATATATATATATATATATATATATATATATATATATATATATATATATATATATATATATATATAGTTAGAAGACCCTGATGGTTTCCAGGGCAACAACTAACACCAACCGTGGTAGCTACCCGCTACCTTTCCCCAGGTAGCTTAACTTCCTCCGTGGTTGGTGTTAGTTGTTGCCCTGGAAACCATCAGGGTCTTCTAACTCTAATACCACAAATTGGTTACATTGCTCCTGTAGTGATCCTTTCCCAAGTTAAGATGGTCCTTTTCTAACTTGGCTGCACCGTACTGAAGACGACCAATAGTCAGAAATACGTATATACGGTTGCCTTCCATCGATATACCATTTTTGGTTTTCTGTTTTGCGAGACATGCCATTACTTTTTACTTTTATTATTCACTCACATTATCCTTTTCCATATGTATGTATATGTATATATATATATATATATATATATATATATATATATATATATATATATATATCTAGTTCCATTTCTACTTGTGGAGTATTGGGCGCTTATGCGTTTCTTGGTCAAAAATGTGCTGACTGGCCAGGTCAAAGCAAGATAGCACATAAAAGCTTATGAATTTGAGTCCAAAACTGCTTTACAAGTTGAATAATGGATACAAAATAAATATCTTTGAAAGGCTTTTAATATATTTTTTATTATTTTTTCATAATTACAATAATTTATATAACTTGTTTTTAATATTAACTTAAATTTCTTGTATGGAAAGTAGTGTTTGCTTTTTTGGCATCGGAATGGCTTTGGTAGGGAATGCTAAATTGGTAAATTTGCCAATATTTTATTGAATATTGTTATAATAGTTAAATACTGCCTTTGCAATATCAGAAACACGTAATCTTCATACACGATTTTATTACCCATAAATAAATCCAGTATAGTTCATTCAACCACAAATATATGTACGACTGTTAATGGTATTCGGACACCTACAAATTCATTTAATCGGGTCGAGCTACTAAAAGCAAATTATATATGTTAATATGAGTGAACAGTCATAGAGTACTCTTAAGTTCTCCATAATATAGTTAAGTTGGACACCGATCTTCTCGTAGTGGTGACGGGACGAAGTGTCAAAGGTCTAACATCCTCGGACATCTCGTCCTGGTACCTGAGTGCATCAGAGGTGTCTGTAAGCAGAAATTTTTCTTCTCTTTAAAGATGTAATAAAAAGTTCTCTATAGAATGATTACTAATTTGAATTGATACCATTTCCAATTAAGGTATAGGAAATCATCATTTCATGTGATATTCATAATCTCATGTGAATAATTGCAATTTTCATTAACCAAATGCTTTTATCGTAACATTTCTTTTAATTATATACATATGCATTAAAATACATATATAAATAATGAAACCGCTATGAAATATTTTAAAGAATATTTTTGTGTCCAAAAGACTCAACAAACCTATAAGCTTTTGTGATTAATCACGGAGAAAACTTTTCTGTACATAAAAATCTGTAAATTTCTGTTTTCCTTCTAATATAGAACAATATATTTATTGCATCTCTACATTTAATTTTATAGGCATGACATCAGAACAAGCCCACGAACTGGAAACTCATTCCATAAGCAAACATCCCGATGACTACGAGAACGCTTCATCTTTCATAGAAAAATTGGGCGCCAACACAGACACTTTACTACAGAATTTCTTCGAAAAATGGGGCACCTTCTGTGCCGAACGTCCGTGGTTGATCCTCTTTTTGGGGGCTTGTTTAGTCATGGGACTAGGTCACGGGATCAAATATCTTAGGGTGAGTAAATGATAAGTATAGAAGTATTAAAAACATATCTTTAGAATGAAAATGCTTCAATGACCTCGTTTTTTTTTCAGATTATCACTGATCCAGTAGAACTTTGGGCTTCACCTTCATCCCGCAGCCGTATAGAAAGAGAATTCTTTGACAGCCACTTCGAGCCCTTCTACCGTACAGAGCAAGTGATCATTCGAGCTGTCAATCTCTCCAGAGTATACCATAACACCTCAGACGGCGTTCTAGTTTTCGGTCCGGCTTTCAACCCAAATTTCTTGAAATCAGTGTTGGATCTACAGGAAAGAATACAGTCGATTGGGGAAGGAACATCGTACAGCTTCGACAAGATATGTTTCGCGCCTTTGAGGAAAGAAGGCCAGAAAGATACCGAGGTTACTGAGTGTGTGGTTCAAAGCATTTGGGGTTATTATCAAAACAGTATAGATATTTTTGAAGAAGATGGAACAGATCCTCTTGGTTATCAAACCAACTATTTGGATAGATTCGTAAAATGTGCTGGGTAAGAACAATTTTTAGTATATGAGGTGAGGGTAAGGAATTGTAACATGTTTTCATTGTGTCATATTCTCTACTTATCTTATGTGCTGTTTGTTTTTATATTTAGCATTTATTTTCGTGTCTATGTTTCCGAATACATTTATATATACATATAAGGTCCTTTTAATTCTAGAATATATCTTATATCTTTTACCAACCATTGTATATTTTGTTTTTTTTTTATCCTTTTTCATTTATGGTTTTTATTGTTTTAATATTTGCTCTTTTATTATTTAGAAATCCATACGACCCTGTCGATTGCCTTGCTCCATATGGAGGTCCAGTCGATCCAGCCATTGCAATGGGAGGTTTCCTGAGACCTGGCGAAAGTCTAGCCAGACATCCAGACTATAAGAACGCTACCACAGTCATTCTAACATTTATCGTTAATAACTACCATAACAAAAGTTTATTGGCTCCAGCGATGAGCTGGGAACAAGATTATGTTGCCTTTATGAAGAATTGGACTGCTACTCAGAAACCTTTTTACATGGATATCGCCTTTACCTCGGAACGTTCGATTGAAGATGAACTTGATAGAGAAAGTCAATCAGATGTTGTTACTATTCTTATATCTTACATGATTATGTTTGCATACATAGCTATATCTCTTGGACAAGTTAATACTTGCTCTAGGCTTCTGATCGACAGCAAAGTTACTTTAGGTAAGCAATTGGATTAGTTTAAATCTTCATATTTAGAAGTGACAAAATAATTAATGCAATAAGCCAAATATTACCGTTGACATTAATGAATAGTAATCGTATTTTTCAGGTCTTGGTGGTGTATTGATAGTACTAGCCTCAGTAATATCATCTGTTGGTTTATTTGCCTTCATCGGTACCCCAGCTACTCTTATTATCATAGAAGTAATTCCCTTCTTAGTTCTAGCGGTAGGAGTCGACAATATCTTCATTCTAGTACAAACTCATCAAAGAGGTGTTAAGAAATCGAATGAAACACACGCTCAACATATCGGTAGAACTCTAGGACAAGTTGGTCCATCGATGCTGTTGACCAGCGTCTCGGAAAGTTGCTGCTTTTTCCTGGGAAGTTTGTCTGATATGCCAGCTGTCAAAGCTTTTGCATTGTATGCTGGTATGGCTTTGATGTTCGATTTCTTGCTTCAGATCACTTGTTTTGTCAGTTTGATGGCCTTGGATATTGCTAGACAGTCTGCAAACAGGTAATAATTTAATGCATTAGATACTTATTTTGAGAGTTTTTAATAAAATCATAATCATTATAAAATTTATCCCCTTAGAAGATTTTTTATGAGTATTCTTTTGATTTTGTAGATTTGATATATTCTGCTTCATCAGAGGCTCGAAGAAAAACGAACCGTCCTCCTCTAACGGGCAAGAAGGCCTTCTGTACTCCTTCTTTAAATATATTTACGTACCGAGCTTAATGAACAAGCCAGTTAGATGTGCCGTGATGATTATATTCTTCGGCTGGTTATGTTCTTCGATAGCTGTAGCTCCACATATAGAAATAGGTTTGGATCAAGAGTTGTCCATGCCAGAAGACAGCTTTGTGTTGAAATATTTCAGATCATTAAAGGATTATTTGAGTATAGGTAGGTATTGTATGTATCCATAAGTCCACGAATAGCTGTGTCAATAATATAATTTATTTTTGGTAATATTCCTCTAATTTTTTTAGTTTACTACGGTGAAAAGTATATATTGAACTGTTTTTATTAATAGAATTTATTAACTTTATCTATTATAAAAGGTTCTAATACTTAGTTTATTAAAGTCTTTATTAATTTAAATAGTCTTACAATAATTTATTTACACTGTTTACACGATTCTAATTTATATACTACACTTTCGCGTTACAATTCAAACTCGATACTTTGTTCTCTAATGATGCGATGTCACCAGAAACATTCGAAGTATCGCCAGAAACTTTGTTCTCTAATGATGCGATATCACCAGAAAGTTTCGAAATCGACGAGATGACAGTAGCATATTTGTCTTCAAATATATAAGTTTCTGGGTCCAATCCCTCTTCCTTCAAAGCGTTCTTTAGTCGTTATACTATCAGCCTTTTTTTCCGGTAGAAGCTAATATTCTGTCCTCGAGATGTCTTCTTAAATTCGTACTTGGGTTTAGTAGTCAATATTGGCCTTTAAGTAAAACTCTTTTAGGTTTGTCAAGCTTTCGAGTTTATTGTACTCTTTTTCAAAACGTACTAAAAAAGAAATATATATATATATATATATATATATATATATATATATATATATATATATATATATATCTCCAATGGAGAACCATCTCTAAATGAAGCCAAATGTACGTTTAAAATTTTTGTAAATCTTCGTTTCTGCGAATATTATTTTTTGCAAAGTTTTTGTGTTCTTTGTTTCTGTTTAGTTTTTT
Organism: Diabrotica balteata; assembly: GCA_918026665.1. Lineage (NCBI taxonomy): Eukaryota > Metazoa > Arthropoda > Insecta > Coleoptera > Chrysomelidae > Diabrotica > Diabrotica balteata. The sequence continues at coordinate 114,532,723 of OU898276.1, forward strand.
TTAAGTTAGTTCTAAATTTATGAGTAAACTTAAGTACATATACAGTAACATCTTTAATACTACAGATTGAGTTAGAACTGATGAAGCTTTAGAAGTATAAAGCGAAACGTCTTCTATAAACTTATGGAGTAGTTGACTTCTGTTTTTTATTTTGCCAACCTGAATGATCGAATAAACCTCTGAATTCACTAGTTGAATACTTTATTTATATAAATTGACGGTCGTAGTTTTTGGAGTCCATTCGAATACGGACGGTGACCTGTGTTGACCCCTCTCGAATAGGATGAAACGCCAGACAGGTTTTTTAGCGGAACCTACTAGAAAATACTTGTTACAATAATAAAATGTTTACAAGTTAAATATGAGTCATATTTATCATAACAATATCATAATGGTGTTTTATTAAATATGATGTTCCTAATTATTTTTCTTTCGTTCAGGGCCCCCAGTGTACTTTGTTGTAAAAAGCGGACTCAACTATAGTGATGTTGATGCTCAAAATCTGGTGTGTGCTGGAAGGTACTGCAAGGAAAATTCCTTGGTTACCCAACTATACAGTGCTAGCAAAATTCCAGAAACCAGTTACATCGCAAGACCTTCTTCGAGTTGGGTTGATGACTATTTTGATTGGGCTGATTCCAAGCCGTGTTGTAAGGCCAAGAAGACTGATCATAGTTTCTGTCCGCACGATGATTTTGGTAAGTTCTATATTATGGTATCATAATTAAGTAACAGAAAGCGGCAAAGTCAGTTTATTCGACTACATGGTTATTGTGTTTGTAGGTTGTCAATCCTGTAACATAAAATTCGGCGGTAAAGAGCACCGCCCACTTCCTGAAGAATTCAGTCGCTACGTTTCATTCTTTCTGCGCGACAATCCTACTAATACTTGTCCAAAAGGAGGTCATGCAGCATATGGTCAAGGAGTGAACTACAACACAAACACCACAACCAAATTGTCCACAGTAGGAGCCTCCTATTTTATGACTTACCACACCATTTTGAAGACCTCCGAAGATTATTATGAGAGCATGAGGATGGCGAGAAAATTAGCTGATAACTTGACGAAAACTATCGGTGTGGAGGTTTTCCCTTATTCGGTGTTTTATGTGTTCTATGAGCAGTATTTGACGATGTGGCCTGATACGTTATTTAGTTTAGGTAACTTTCACTGATTTTAAATTATCTAAAGAAAATTTGTTAAAATTTTTAAAACTATTATCAAAAATTTTTCATGTATTTATACATTAAGAATTATTTACATTATTATTTATTTGGATACAAAAAGATCATTTAAGTAAGTTCAATGAGTGAAACTATTTGATAATTACATGATTTACATCAGGCTAGGGTATAACAGAATTTTAAAAAATATTCAAAATAACTGTAATAAACTAGCAAAAAACTAATCATATAATTCTTATTTTTAGGTGTCAGTGTTTTAGCAATATGTATCGTAACTTTTCTCTTGATGGGTCTAGATATATTCTCCAGTATTGTAGTAATAATTACGATATCCATGATCATAGTGAACTTAGGAGGGCTCATGTACTGGTGGCATATCACCCTCAATGCAGTATCTCTAGTCAATTTAGTAATGGCAGTAGGAATTTCAGTAGAATTTTGTTCGCATTTGGTCCACAGCTTCTCGATGTCGTTGAAACCTACCAGAGTCGAAAGAGCTGCAGAAGCTTTGGCAACGATGGGTAGTTCCATCTTTTCGGGGATCACTCTAACGAAGTTTGGCGGTATTATCGTTCTTTACTTCGCCAAATCGCAGATCTTCCAAGTCTTCTATTTCAGGATGTACTTGGGAATCGTCTTATTCGGAGCTGCTCACGGGCTCATCTTCTTACCAGTTTTACTTAGTTTTATAGGTATGTATACTACTTATGTCAAGGTTGAATTGTTTTGCACTATGATCTAACTTGGTATTTGTACCATTTTTAATATAGCCATATAAAAATCATGTAGTCATATACCATACAAAGTTTTAGGTATACCACCCCGAACTAAGTTTTACCTGTAATACGAACGAAAAGATTATATATTTTCGGTTACGTGGAGTGACTGTTTATCTATAAAGCCATTGGTTACACAATGGATCTACTTAAATGTGATCACGTACACTACTACACTACTACTACTAGATTATGTAAGCTTGTGAGTTAAAAGATCATCCACGCAAGTAATACAAAAGACACAAGGGGTTGTGTGAGCACAATTGGGGACGATATATCAAAATAGACTAGGAAGGCATAACAAATAAACTATCAGAAATAAGTGTAACCGAAAGATCTGATTGTATGGATATCGCCAAATTTACTGGGAGAGAATGTACCTAATGTTTCACCTAAAAACTTGTAAGCAACCCGCATAAACTGTTTATAGCCTGACAGCTGGGTACCTTTCTGTATGCATGGAAGGGTGGATTGGGTGGAAGGGTAAATAAAAGGTTATATAAAGTCGGTGATTAAAAATTATTGTCGCAATAAAACAATCCTTAAAGTGGCGGATGAAATTAATATTCCTAAAACTAGTGTGGAATATAATTTAGCATTATTAGGAAATATGAAGTATCTTAGATGAAAGATGAAAAAGGTAAAAGTCCTGGTTGTCCAAAACTAGTTTATAGGAATAGTACAATATTTGTAAAAGTTTGCAAATCAGGTCAAACAAATACTCTAAGGCAAAGTGGATTAACTGAAACTGGATTACTGGAAACTGGATTAATTCTATCAACTAGTTGTAGTATTGATTTTTATCTAATTCATACTGGGTCAAATGGCTCGTTATAAATGTCACATGGGCTGGTCTATTATATTATAGCCTTATAGTCTGATACAACCATTTGGTCCCATATATCAGTTCCCGTGAAATGGACATGTGTTAGACAAAAACAGTTCGGTACTGTACTATAATTCAAAATCAGTAGAAAATAGTTCATATTTTCATTGCTTGTGCTTTTGGTAATCATGTACTTTTGTTTTCATACAGGATCGCCCATGAACAAAGAGAAATTGGCCAACCACCGCAGCCTTAATGGCGACCATTTCCAGGAGACACATTTCGGCAGAGTAAGAATATATAAATAGCTAAATAAATATTTTATGAACTTAGTTTGTTTTTAAGAAGAAAGTCATTTTTGTTACTAAATATTCAAAAAAATATGTATAATTTATACTCTTTTTTTCTTATATGCTTTCTTCAATTAAACAACTTTACACACAATGAATTGGGAAAATCAACTTTTCTGATAGAAACTTATTGGTCCAATGGATACTATTTAATATTTGACCACAATTTTCTAGAAACTTTTTAGTCGATTTATACGCAAAATTTCTTTTCATATCGGTTTTTGTCCAATTTGTTTGTATTTGGTCATATATTTTTTGGTCATGTAGATATCGTGAAATATCGGGAATATTTGAGCGTAAAATACTCCGCAAAATATTTGGAGCTGTAAACGACCAAGGGCAGTGGCGCAGAAGATATAATTTTGAGTTGTATCAGCTCTTTGATGAGCCAGATGTCATAACGTTCATTATAACACAGCGATTTAGATGGGCTGGACACATAATACGATTGTCAGAAAATACGATTGCTAAAAAGCTAACCACAGGAACACCTGTAGGAAAAAGAAGCAAAGGCTGACCGCGAATTAGGTGGTTAGATGGAGTTGAAACCGACTTACGAATATTAAAAATCAGAAGATGGCAACATGTTGCCAAAAACCGAACAGAATAGCGACGAATCTTAGAGCAGGCCAAGATCCACAGAGGATTGTCGAGCTAAATATGATGATGATGAGATATCGTGAAAGCCATCAAAATAAACCGCCTAAGATGGATGGGCCACGTTATGCGGATGGATGTGATCCTGCTGAAATAACCATGCTAAATAAGCCAGTCGAAAGAAGAAAAAGGTGGCGACCTAAACTCATATCCGGACGATGTGCAGGAGGATTTAAGGGAGATTTTAGTAAGGAGATGCAAAAGACAGACACTGGACAGTGAAGGATGGAAGAATGTTCTGAGGCAGGCCAGGGCTCACGAAGGGCTGTAGCGCCAATTGCAGCTATGTACACCGTTGCTCCCGTTTGGCGGCGCTAGTGTAGCTGGGGATCAACAGATTTTTACAGGTATTTAAGCTTGTATGGTATTTTTGATGTAATTATTGTAATTTAATAAATTATGGCAGAAAAATATGGATCTTGGTATGGTTGCGAGTGGAAAAACGAATTGCGGAGAAAAAATACGAGAATTACTGGAAAAAAGAAAGATCTTATCGCAAGGTAAACTATATCAATCATCGTCTTAATGTTTCATTTCTGTATAAAAATAGATATAATTACATTGGTCTAAGTTATATATTGATGTACGTTTGAACTAATATAGTCATGTAATTAGACTGTGGTATTTTTACATACCTACCATACATTGAATACAGTTTTACGCCATCTTAAAACAAAACTCATTATATATCATCATCTTTCATATAAGTATGAAAGATATTGTGTCGCTGTCAGAAGTTTAATGCTCTGTCTGTCCAGCAACCGATTAAGTATTTTACGTTATATTAAAGGTTGGCTGCATATGACATACATTATAATTGTTGACCTGATATTGTGGACTATTCTGTTGGAGAACCAATATCCAACATTTTATGGCCACCAAATGTGGATTGAACTACTCTTGAACAGTCTTCAGCAGTTTCTATAATAAATATCGTCGGCATAAATAACTGTTTTATGTGTCTTTATAAGTTAGAAGAAGGAATACGTATGTCTCAGTCCACAGAAAAGGCTATAGTACGATGCAAAATATTTTTTTATTAGCTATGGTGGAGTCTAAAACAGATGAATATTATTTTTACCAAGCGAAAGTCAATAATGAAATGACCAAAGTACTGACATTCTATGTAAAACTGGTCCTCTACATGGATGGAAGTATTGCTGAAGCATAATATGACTGTATTGCTGGCAAGGGTTACAGATCTGTGTGCAAACATATTGCTGTTATGTGCTATGCTTTATTAAACCATAAAGGATACCTGCACTGAATGAAAGCAAGTTTTGCATTCTAAGTAACGCCAAAGAAAGCCAAACAAATAAATTTTCCAGTTCCAGTGTACAATGTGCAAAAAAAGCAAAAGACAAACTTATGTTATGATCCAAGACCACAAGAATACATTTCTCTTATCAGATTATCTTTGAGAAACCAGTGTCCTGATGTTATTAATGAGCACAAAGGCACAGTACATCACTGAGGCACATTGCACAACAAAATAAATACAATATTTCCTTAGAAATGAATAGATTTGGACAGTTGACGTGACCTCCAACTACACTAGCGCCATCTACGTTGAGCTTTCCAGATTAGCTGCCGTTGATTATATATATATATATATATATATATATATATATATATATATATATATATATATATATATATATATATATATATATATATATATATATATATTGGATTTGAAGTTTCCGCGGGAGCTATATGTGATTTCAGTTGTTTTCCGGGTTTGACTCCGCGTTAAGTAATTTTGGTTTTTAGAAAAATCATTGTTTTGACGACGTTTCGGCAAGGTCACACTTGTCATTGTCAAGTGAGATTAGTTCTGCTTCGTCTTGATGTTTCAGGAGAACTGTGGAATTCCTGCTTCCCTCATTATTTTACATCGAAAGTCATAATACACTATTTGTAGAGGACTGAATTACGTATTAAAAACAAATGTTAAAATTGTTCTACAAATTAAATGTATTGCAAAATTTTGTAAAAATAGAATACATTTTTCAGGCGACTCCTTAAAGTCAGGCCACACGAGGTACAAGAATGTGTATGACATGTTATTGATGATTCTGATATTTGACAATATTTGAATTGTCAATATTTTTATTTTATTAAATTATACACAAATATTAAAATACGTAAATTTTGAAATGTATTCAGTGTGAGAAAAATCGCAATAATGTACTCAGGTAAGAGTGCAAGCACTGCCAGATATTTATTTAACAGGTTAAGCGCCACGGCGGACACGGGTGTCCGATTTGAAATTGGCCGTCTAGGCCACGGCGGACACCGGTGTCCTCTTGACTTTAAATTTTTCATCATTCTCACCCGGCCGGGAGGACACGATTTTATGCTGTTTTAACATAGGAATGTGTCCGCTATGGCCCTGCAATATAAAATGTTGAACCAGGTTGTGTGTAGCAATTCCGATTAGAAAAATCTGGGGTAAAAACTAACTTGATGTCTTTAATTAACTACAGAAATAAGAATACCTATATTTGATAAAAAATCTATTAAACAAATAATCTACACAAATACATATTTATTATAAGTATGTACATACATTTATTTCAAAAAAATTAATGAGTGTTGTGAAATAAATTGAAACATTCCAGACAAAACCTAGGATTATTTTCGCACTGCGCACAGTACGTTGTTACTTTCTTCACTTTGTTTTTATCTATAAGTCCATCCTGTTTTCTCTTGTAACATCCCTTGCAGTATCGTCTATTTTCCCGTGACTTACAGTCTAATTTTGTGAATACGTGAGTATTGAGGTTTACTTTTGCAGGACGTGTACGTTCATAAAAGTGGCCGCCTTCAAATTTTAACAATTCTTCAATAACTGCGTACCGAAAATCAGTGATGGATATGTTGGTCTGTTCGGCCTCCTTGTAGATGAAATGAGCATTAACAATTGAAGTACCTAACAAAATTTCTATAGCTATTTTCTTGTACCAACGGATAGTTCTTCGCAGTGCCGTACTGTAACTCGACATCTGATCGGATAAATCTATGGAGCTTTTACCTGAATTGTAATCAATTACAGCTTTTGGTTTTTGAATATTATTTCCTCGACGTTGAAGTTGGACCATTTCAGCGTTGTGGCAGGTAGATAAAACCAAAACATCTTTTTTGTCATGCCACTTGAGGACACATATTCCTCTTTCATTTTCTCTGGCAATTACTTCACCTTTTTTAAGCTTTTTATTGATTACTTCGGCTGGATTACCCTTGCGATTGTTTCGCAAAGTTCCGAGACAATGGGTGTTGTTATCCAAAAGGATGTGCGCTAATTGAAGGCTTGTATACCAATTATCAGTTACACAGATTCTACCAGACCCTAAAAGATCTCGCGACAATTTTAGCACTACACTGGTAGATGCTGCTAATTCACCTTGCTTCTCTTTGCCTGCATATACACTTAGGTTCCACGTATAACCATTCTGAGTGCATAATTTAAATATTTTAATGCCGTATTTATGACACTTTTGTGGATTATACTGCTTGAAGAGTAAACGTCCCTGAAACGGTACCATGGTTTCATCAATGCAAAATGTTTTCCCTGGTGTAAATATTTTTTGATAGTTGCTTATGATTTGGTCTATAAGTGGTTGCACTTTATACAATCTGTCTCCTTCTGGACGCTTAGAGTTATCTGAGAAGTGCCACATTTTCAGAAGTAACTCAAATCGGTTACGGCTCATAATATTAGAAGCAACATTATTTTTGAACAACCACTTCGTTGACCAATAATCGCGAATGGAATTCATCCGCACTATTCCCATATAGCCCAGTAAACCTAGAAATTGTGCAATTTCTTTTCTAGTGGTTGGCTCCCACGATTGAACACGGGCTTTGTTGGAAATATTCAGGTTTTCCATAACGAAATTAGTTGCATACAGATTTGTTTGGTCAGCCATATCATCCAGGATGTTAGTGTCTACAAGAGCTAAATAATAATCTATTGGCTTAAGACCTTGTAATGCAGCTTGCCAATCAGGATTTATACCACTTCTGTAAGTTTGGTCAAATTTTAAATGATTTCCAACGGTGTCACCCCAAACTGAAACAGACAAATCACGCAAGTTGGTTGCTATTCTGTTTTCAGGTTCTTGTACAACTAGAACCGGGTTATCCTCAATATCAGGTCTTTCTTCTTCTGACGCCGGGGTACGATCTTCAAAATTTGGAATTGCAACATCCTGTGGCTCAAAATTTGGTTCTTGTGCTGGTTCATCTTCGATGCACTTATCTTCAAGTCTGCGACGTTTACTTGCACCATGATTAGATGTGCTGGGCATATCATCAAAATCGAGGTCATCGCTGTCGTATGTATCACTGTCACTACTAATGGGTGGAATAAATTCTGTATCATCATCAGAATTGTAATAAAATGGATCATTTGAGTAATCACCTAAAAGTATGTATTTTATAATAGCTATCAAAAGCAATTAGTACTATTCCATAAAACAAATACAACGAAATAAAAATACTGTATCGATAATATCGATATCATTTGCCATCTAAGTGCTTTTCTTACATTTCTTCTTACATCACTGTATTGTTTTTACGCAATAGCACCATAAAACTGAAAGCATAATTCAACCTCAGGTAAAAAAACTTACTGTCATAGTCGTTTTCTCTCTCCAAAGCTAACTGAACAATTTTTTTAGATCGATTACTCATTATTATTATATCAAAGTTTCTCTTTTCACACAAATACCTTATATCAATGTACAACGCCTTCGAGTCGTTGTAAAACTAAACAATAAACTAACTTGTACCGACAAGCAATAATAAATTGGCGCCGTCGCGTCATCGGACATCTGAATGAATATAGTGTCCGCTCGTTCCGATCGTCTCTGGTGGGCCACGGCGGACACCGGTGACCGCTCTATTTTTTTTTTAAACTGTTAACAAAAAGGTTCAAATAGTGCGGATTCGATTTGAATGTGGATTAAATGTTAAAATTTTGTTAAATATTGCTTTGGTCCAGGGGAACATTTTGGTGAAAAATGCTTGGCGCTTAACCTGTTAACACAAGATATCATAATACACTCCAATCCAATTTCAGGTTATACAACAATTCAAAAATTTCAATACAGTTTTACTGTGATCTTTCCTAATATATAATAATTTATGATAATTTCTAAACATAAAACATAGAACAAATGTTCAAACTATAAGCCATTTTGTACTAAGCAGTATCCCACTCGATTATAAAATTCTCGTCTTAACATTAGCCAGAATGCGTGACGTTATTTTTGCACACTCTTCAATAATTCGCATGTTTAATGATTCAATATCTATAAATTTATTATGCATCAATAAAACATTTTTATTATTGCAACTTTCTTCTCAACTAAATACATTTTTTAATCAACTATATTGTTTTTTAAACAATAAATCACAAGAAAAAAATTTTTGAAATTCAAATATTGTTAAATATCAGAAACCTAAATATTACCAAACGGTAATATTTATGTCACTGGAGGCTCTGTATGTCACTGGAGCGGTGATATCAATCGTTTTGTTGTGCAAATAGCAATCGAGGGTGTATGCGTGGAGGATGGATGGAAATATAGTTGAGAATAAGAGAGAAATAATGATAGTGGAGGCAGAAAGAATAGGCGAATGATTGCATCTGAGGCCGTGGTGAGAATGTAAGTTTAGAATACTAGGCTACTTCCTGACGCAGGTTCTGACCGGACATGGTCGTTTTGGCACCTTCACAAATAGAATAGGCAGACTGTACTGTTTGTGGGGTACCCGACGTTCCCGCCCACATTTTTAACTGCCAGAGATGGGCAAATAAGAGGGGAGATTTTAGCCGAAATACGGTTAATCCGGCACTACCCTGGGATCTTCTGGCTTAGTATCCCACTCGGCCGAAATATGTCAGGTTGTCTTGCCGTGAGATGTCTAAAAAAGATTTCCTCTACTGCCAGAATTCAATGGATACCTTCTTAGACTCTTACTGGAATCTGACAATACGGCAATTAAAAAAACGTTCAGGGAAATTGTCTCCCTTACAGTACTGAGAACTGTGTAGGACTACACTATCTTGCTGAAAAATCCGTAAACATTTGAAATGATAAAATATTTTTTCTTGATTATAATAAAATTTAAAAAAAGACTATCGAAACCATATAATTAAGGAACAATTTTTATTAGTTGTTGGTTATATAATTTTTTTTTTCGAATTCAGTTAGTTTTTATATCAAAAGTAAAGTCTAGAAAATTGTTTAAGTACAAGTGACTAGATGAGAACAGACCAAAATTATGATATACGGATAAATAATTTTGTATATTATGAAGCTATGAAATAATAAGTGTAAAAGGTCTGTATGGTAGTATAAAAGAATATCCCAAAAGTATCATTCACTGTGAAACCAAAAATATGAAATTGAATAAGTATTAAAAGGAGAGTAGAATAAAAATCTAGTAATGAATATTTTTACGTATTTTAGGCGTGATCAAGCGTAGAAGCCCCCACCAACAATACATACACTACACTACATATTCGGAGTACTCATGGACCCGGACGATGGTATCACCTCTGCTGTCATCCATCTCCCAGCGCCGCTCCTACGGTGCTATAACTCCTGATTACATATAGTCCAATACTAGGACTCTTTAAGTATTGTTAGTTCGAAATAATATACCAATTTAATGTTTTCTGGCTAAATTTTTGGTAGCTAAAGTGATACGTGGCAACTCCAAATATGTCGAGTGTCTTATTTTTTTTTACTTATTAGGTTTATTTACATTTCCCATGATATTAGTGGCCATTTTGGTAACGGTATGACATACTTTATACGATAGCAAGATTGGATATTATTAGAAAGTATACTAATGGTGGTGACATTGTATCACTTGCAACTCTATGATCTACCATATCGTTTAATGATGCAATTATAGGACTTTTCATCAGCGGCCATGTTTTTCGTAGAGACAGATTTTATACTTTATACGTAGTGGTTTATTAAATTTATAAAGAAATATTTGTGAAATAAATATTTTTTATTTAATAAAGAATTACATATTCCATAACAACTTTTTGTACATGTATCATAATAATAATCGATTAAAAAATTGATTTGCTAATTGTGGCACTTTATTTTTTTCAATAACTAGATTTTCTTTATTATTTTTTATATTAATTATCTATATTATTTGTATTACTAACCTAACCTGTTTGTTTACAAAATGTCTGTTCGAAAAAAAAAATGGCTGACACTATTTTTTGATGAAAAGTCCTGTTGGCCAAAATAATGGCATCTGTCTAAAATGGCATCTTTCACTTAGAATGTGATATTTTTTAATACTTTAATAGAGTCTGTTTATTTTTATCGGCAGTTATTTCGAATTAAATTTAAAATAAATATTTTTTCTAATTATGCTCATATTTTAATACCAAGAAGGCATTTTTTGGTATATTCCTTAAAAATAATTATAATTCATACAAATGCCATAATCTTTAACCCTCCAGTACACGCGCTCTATTTTCTATTTTCTTTGTTTTAATGAGGTTTTAATAATACCACTGCAATCTCTAATTGGCTTTACATATTTTATTAGTAAAATGTACAATAAAGTAAAAAATAAATAAAAAAAAAGAATAAAAATTAAAAAACAAATACTATAAATCAAAGTTACCTATAACCAAACATTACAAACCAAACTACGTTCTATAATATAATAAATACAATATCTTAATCTGATTCAGACTGCATGTTCTATTTTATATCAGCACAATGTTCACATATTTGCTTTAAATGTCCTGGGCAAGTCCACTGATCACAGCTGCTGCACCATTTTCTTGTACTCTTATTCCTTGTTCTTACACAAATATGACAACGCTTAAGGACCGGAGATCGATTCGGAACTTCTTTAGGAGTTTCCTTATTTATATTTAAATGTAATTTAATTTAATCTTTTATTTCTGTAGAAGTGTGTGTTGTTTAGTCGCCTTAACATCAGTGGTTTTATTAACTCAAACGAAATGTCCTGAGGAAAAGTGCTTCTTAAGAGTGATGCAGTGACATTATTAACCTTATACAGGGAAAATGTATTAATTCCTGATACATTTAATAAATCAAAGAACACGGTGAGTGGCCAACGCCGAGAGTTTCTGCAAACATTATATTGTGCATACAACTGGTCAACCAGATCCACACCAAATTTTGTTTTGTTGTAATCCGTTATTATTTGGGGTTTGTTCTTGTTTTCTGTTTCAGGATCAATACTGTCATCATGGTGAATGGAAGAAACGGCTAATACGACCTTATTTTTTGGAACATACGTTACCAAGATACATTTTTCTTGGAGGAATCCGAATAGTGAAGAACGTATGTCTCTGTTTTTAGACATTATAAATTCTTGTGGTACCTCCCTCTTATTTTTAAGAAATGTACCAACAATAGTTAATCGCTTTTAAAGCAATTCCATGACCAAACTGACAAACCAGTTATCCATGGTTACATTTCTGCCTGTTCCTTCTATGGGGTTAACCATTCTTTAAACAACCTCTGCGCTACTCCAATCAGTTTCAAAAGGACCAGGTGGTTGTGTTCCACAATAAATCTCCATATTATAGGTATATGCAATATGCATATTTGCTATCTACTAACGCAAATATTTTTATACCATATTTTTTTCCTAAAAGCAAGTAATTGCTCGTCAACTGTTAAATATTCTGAAGGTGAAAAATTTTTTTGAAAATTTTCAATAAAAAGTGCAAAAATGTCGTATAGGAGCCGAAAAATGCCGAAAACGTATAGGAGCAAGTATATCCAGCTCTCTCCTTTGTCGTCTAAAATTAAAGTCGTCAAACCTCAAACATCTCAGTAGAAATCGAAAACGATTTAAAGACATTGTCAAGTAAATAGCTTCAACACCAGTACCTTTTTTATTATCTCACATTTGCAAAACGTTTAGTCTCCCAGACTTTAGAACACCCAAATCCCCATATCAAACATGTCCCCAAATCTCTTCCACGTCGGTCATTTTAGCATCTCTGTAGCGTTGAAAATTCACTCTTATCTTCTCAATATAGATGTTGGTACAACGCGTAATTTTTTTGACGATATTATCATCTAGCATACATTGGAAGAATTCAAACTGGGTTTTTGCGTTTCTAGCTTCTCTTATTGGTCCTGGTGACTTCAAAAAAATATTTCTTGAACTAGGCGCAGGACACATTTTACTCCTTTTTTGATTTTTTGTCTTTGCCATATAGTATTTTGAAATTTTTTTTTTCGTCTTCTTCCCCTTGAACCTCTTCATCACAGTCTTGTTCCGATTCTTGTTCAGACATGGTACATTATTGTTCTAGAAGATCATCAGATACATATTGCTTAACATTATTATTCCAACATTATTATTTCCATGTTTGTTCTCGTATTTTATTATTCCATTCCATCAGCATTTTTTCAAAATTAGTGTCGCCGAATCTTACTTTTTTTTGGTCGGGACATTGCTCATAACTAAAACAAAAATAATAAAAACAGGTGTGGCAGTCCAGTGGAACTGCCGGTAGAAGTTATACTTCTATACACGCGTTCGCCGTTACAAATTTATATGGGAGTCAATCTGTACAATCATTACATATGTAATGCTAGAGGTAACAGAGAGCAGAAAGAGAAAAATAATTAGGTATATAGGTATATGGTGCATCGTTTGCTGTTTATAAACATTTGACCTGTGATAGGAGTATAGTAAATGAAGGATTGAATCAATATTTTGATGAAAATGTATATTTTTATTTTCATTTATGTATGAAAGGAGTTGAATTATAAAAAAATTTTTACATATTCTCTGCAGTAAAATTTATTGTTTATTTTGTTATTTATATAAAAATACAATACAATAAACTGCAACATAAATCAATATAATAATACAATGCAAATTAAAATGCAATATTCATAAGTATTTAAAAATGAAAATATACATAACTTACTTACGCATATGTTTAATTTACCATGATAATAATATTAATAAAATAAAAATATTGTTTCGTGATACAACTGTCAGTTTGTCTGACATTGACAGATACAAAATTTAATTGTTGTTTGTTGTGTATATAAGTACACATTTGAACTTTCTTGAGATATTTACAAGTTTTAATTTATAATTTAACATGCCTAACGAGACTCAAGACAGATCTGAACGGAATGGTAAAATAATAATAAATGTTAAATATATTTACAAAAGGAACATTTTTATTCTGGGGAGAGAAAATATGTCTTCTGTTTCTGTCTTACCTATATCTTACATATGTAACGATTAATGATTTTGCCGATTCACTCCCGTACAAATTTCCAACGTCGAACGCGCGTATAGAAGTATAACTTCAAAAAATAAACATTTGTTACTCTTTTTCATGAAGAAAACTTACCTCAACCGCCGTATACAAAATATAATTTTAGTTTAGGGCTAGTAAGTACATGGGATGATTACAATGGTAACAGAACACACTCTATTTCTTATACCTACATACATCAAGCGACAGTTACATACTAAAACAGTTCCTTGTACTATGCCCTGAAGGAGATAGGCAACTTTATATACAGTATAGTCGGAATAGCAATATAAAATTCAATGGATTACGTATGTAATCCGCGCGTGTACTGGAGGGTTAACATGAAAATGGAGTTCGATTAAAAGTACATAAATATAGACTCTATTTCTCAAAGAGATGTAACAAAAAATTGATCGAAATGTAAGATTAGATGCTCATCGTGACTCTTTGAGATTAAAGAGTTTTCCTTGTAATGCCAAAACTGTTACTAAAACCTTAATATTAAAGAAATTTTTATGAATATCCAAATTCGAATCTCAATTAACTGCTAGCGTGAAATTATTGTCGCATAATTCACAAGAAGTTTTGAAAACCAAATGTTATTTATTAGAAAACTTAAGACACTGAAAAGTTTTTCTAGGTAATATGTTTACGACTACGGAAAAAACATTGTATAAATTTATATAACAGAAATTAAATATATGTTTAGTATTAAGAGATAACTGTTGTAAATTGTACCGTCAAAGGAAGAAACATGGTGAAGATGATATGAAAAAATTACTTTTAATGCAATTTTTTCCTTGGATGTTGCCTTATTTCTTTTTCTAGAAAGATATTCATTGTGTGAGATTTTCTTCTCTAAGATTCTCGTTTAAATTTATCTTCTTCTTTAAGTGTCCGTCTATGACGGTTCATGTGGTCGTTCCGATAAAAGGTGCTACCTCTATGACACAACCATACACCCCTTAAATTATACGTGATATTATTTTCCATATAGTTTTTAGTCAGTTCTATGAATAAGTTTCTCACCTTAAAACAATCGAATCCATGACCAAATTTTTATCTTATTTTTTAGTCGACTCAATGATCAAAGAAAATTCAAATTTTTCTTTGATCATTGAAAAGATAGTATCCATCATTACAATTTACCTAAAAGACCTATTAAAATAAAAGATTACATTGGTATTAGGACAAACCAGGGACACACTCTTCTCGCCTAGGGACCTATCAAGGGATCGATTTATATAAGACACAACAACACTAGATCACGGAGAGGAAAATTTTTTCTTGATAAAGGCTTTTTGGTTGAATATGTTAGCAAACTGTCCATTTCTGAAGCTTTTTGGATGACCCTAGACGAAATCTTAAGTTTTGTCATTTTTCTTGATTCTCTGCACCATTGTCTTTAGCGATACTCGTGTTCGTTTTTATGATAGAAACTTTTTATTCCTGTGCTTATTGGTCTATTTTAAAATGAAATTATTTTAGGTGTTTGTGGTGGATTCAAGATACTTTTTTTTCGATACTTTGTAATCGTTTTTATAAACTTATAGTAATTTTGCGATTCTAAAAGCAAATTTTCTCTTTACCAGGTCTATGAATAATTTTTCCCTTATCTATTTTTAGTCGACCCTAGACTAATCCGTTTACGGTCTTTTTGTTAAATCCTAAAGCAAACCTTCCCCCCCCCCTTCTCAATGTGTTTGGCTCGATTATATTATAATTTCTCATTCTCAAGCTTTTTGTTCTTTTTATAGGTCATTTTTTTCTGTTGCTTCTTGGTTGATCCCGTGAGAAATATTTCTTTTAACTACTTGAAGGATTCTGTGGTCCAAATTATTCTACCCGAAGCTTTTTGGTAGATTCATTCAAATATTTCTTTCAGAATGTGTTCATTGATTCTATAATTCTCATTCTGACAATAATGTTTTTATTTATGTGGATTTTACCGTTACCACTATCGCTTAAATTATACTTAAAATAAATTATATCATCATTGGTGTTTTGGAGGGCCTCATGTTAAAGTATCTTTATTGAATAGAGATAGAAAAAAAATTCCGAAGTGATTAATTCTCATATTACATTAGGCGTATATTTTTTAAAAGATTAGTTTATGTAGAAAGAGTTCACTCCTGTATTTGTCCAAAACTTAATATGTCAATATGTACCAACGGTTTTGATTTCAATTTCTTACATTTTCAATATCAAATTTTATGGGGTCCCGGACAATTGCCCGAAAGACAATTCCGCGAATGGACAATTGCCCGAATAGACAATTGGCAGAAAAACAATTGCCGGAAAATAGAATTGACCGAAAAATATATTTGAATAGGTATTGCTTTATATGTATTTCCTATATACTAAGACGGTAACTTATGTGCTATTTAAATAGTTATTACTGCTTAGATTGTGTTCGACCTAGCTATCTAGTTCATTAATTTATTATAATATATATTTTTTATTCAATGTTTCCTTCACAGTTTACTCAGGCTTAGGACTGGCAGCGTACCGTTGGCGTGTTTAGAACTTAGAATAAACATCCAATTTGTGATTTTTTTGAGATTTTTTATTTTATTTTTATTATTATTTAAATTTTTTAACTTTATTTATGCATATGATCTTTATATGTATTTCCTATATACTAATTAGAGATGGTCGTTATTACAATAACGATATTGGCATCGGATGCCAGTTGCCGGCATCAGATATCTAAATATCGAATAACGGTTATGCGATGCGCAGAAACCGTTTCTCCTCTCCGTTTCAGTAACGTAACGTAGGGATAGTATCTATCCCTACTCGATACTTATGTCACATGTATCGGATACTGTAACGGGTACAAGTTTTCGAATCTCACCCAAATATTTCAACCTGTCTGATTTATTATCGCTCTTTGTGTCCTTTGTTCTCAAAAAGGTTTTATTTGTGAAAAGATCAACTCTCGGTCAGAGTCTCGTACAGCTATTATTAAAGAAATGCGATGGTTTAGCAAAATATTGACGTTTTGTAAGGATATAACCAGTATCTGTATTTAGATTATTTTTTATGGGCCACTCACTTTGAATTGATTTGATCCCAAATAAAAGTTTATACCCAAATATAGATATATGTTTTAACCCAAATCAATTTGTGATATTACAGAAGTTCGTAAAAATAAATTTAAATATAAGTAATTTCTAGATACTTTTAAAGTGTTTAATGATCACAGATCAGACATAGAATATCTTTGTAACTCAATTATTAAATTTAATTTATTTGAAATTATCGTTACAGATGTATAAGGGGTATCTAATTTCTAGAATTTTTTATGCACAAATATCATCCAGGTTAACACAATAAAACAAAGTTTTAATTTTTAAAATTTTAATAGCTTTAGATTAGTATTTATAAATGAAAAGCTTTTAATCAAAGGTACTACACTAAAATATCAACAGCACTCTGATTTGCCGGTATTTCCATGTTTTCTCTATTAACTACAATGTTATGTAAAACTGAACAACCTGTTAGGTATTATTCTTTTTCATCGATGCGCATCGATATTCACATCATAACAGATACTGACACGTAATGACTAGCACGTAATAAAAAAAATTACGCTTCAGTTTTATAAAAATGTGTAATATCACATAAGCCTCGTAAGTCTGTTGGTCGAGTTACCATGGAAACGAATTAACAGACGTTATTTTGACAGATTAAAAATTATTAATCTGTCAGTGTAAATATAGTGGAAATTTAATTTTTATTTTTATAAACGAAAATAATCGTAGAAAAAGTATAGTACACAACTTGAGTTTTAAGCTTATTACATGCTTGTAAAATTACTGCGCTCGCCGCTACGCGGCTCGCGCGCAACTTTTTTACTCGCATGTAATAAGCTTCTTACAACTCTCGTTATGTAATATACTATTAAACAAAAAGTAACTTGCATTTCATTTCACACGTTAAAATGGTAAATCTCTTTAAAATACCAAAAGCTTTGTCATTCACAATTCTTAACGCAATTTGTGATAGATTATACAACACTTAGAACTGTTGTCTGAAGATTCTACAATGGTAGTTGAGAACTGGATATCAACTATTTGATAATAATCCATTGTTTATAAATTCCCTATTTTATATACTCTTAATATGCAAAAGTATTTAACAACTCCTAAAATAGCTACTTCTAATAATTGCACTTCCATAATGTACGACGTCTATTATGAATTATGGTACCTATGCTTTAAATGAGAAAATAATTAAATTCAACGTTTTACTCTTTTCAATGTTCTTATTTTAATTTTTATTATAGGATTCTATAATATGGAACAAATACAATTTATAGTTTATACATTATTTTTATATATACAAAAATATTTAAGGTCATTCCTCAAAATAAAAGAATAAAATCTGTTTGCAGTAACTCTTTATTAACGATATAGGCATTAAGGAAAGTTTCAAACATTCAAGTAGTGTATCGATACAGATGCCGATCATAGATAAAATTATTACCGATGCCCAAATGTGAATATCGATGCGCATCGATGACAAAAATATCCGAAAACGCCCACCACTAATACGATAAATTATATGCTATTCCCCGCAAGAATTCGTAAGTGTTTGCAGGGTCGTAAAATTGTTTACCAGACTTACATACAATCTCTGTATTTTTTACGTGTAGGAGGGCCTTCCAAGCCTCCTATATACTTTTGTTATTGGTAAAGTTTATTTGGACCCATCATAACGACTCCACAGATCATGTGAAAATAAGGGCAAACCACATTGTCTACCTCTTTGTGGACGCCCGATCCACGTATCTTCAAAAGAATCCTTACGGACTGGGCTTCTGCTGGCAATACATCTTGCTCGCACATCGTTTCAAATGCCTCCACTACGTCTACAGTAGGAACGAATGCTAAGGCCGCCAATAATCGGAGCTTTAAAGCAAAATCTGAATCAGTTTCATATCTTCTTTTAAACCGTCTGACTGGATTCCTCTAAAGAGACATTGAGTGAAATGGAAAAAGCACCCACGATGTCTTAAGTCGGGATATTCTTGTCTTATAGCACTTATCATACCGCTTTCAAAATCTGTTAATATGGTTGCAGGCGAAGCTCCAGTCAAACGTTTTTTTAATTTTGAAAGTAGCCGAACATAAGTTTCTTCTGTCTTAATAGGTAGTAGTGTATAGTTGATAAAAAAGGTGAGGTACAGTTTTAAAAGTTCCGTCGGTAAACCAGTGTTGTGACCTTTCTAGAAGAAGCAGATTTTGTCTAGTTGAAAAAATTAACAACCGATCATCGTGTGGGTTTAAATCAAATATAGTAAAAATTGTTCTCCATTCTGTGTTAGTTTATACTCTTCTGGAAAAATAATGTCTCTTCTATGAAGAGGTGATTACTTCGTAGACGCCTTATTGTTCTTTTAATTCTGCTCACTTTTGGAAGCGTGGCAGTTGTAGCTTGACTAAGCTGAACAGATGCAGTATATATTATATGATTAGACCCATCTTGGGTTTGTGGAGCTTTTTCACGTATTCCATTGAAAAATTTTATTTTTTGCACTTACTTGCATCCACTATATGCACTTACTTTTCTTTATTTTTTTGGTAAAGATAACCGTCGATCAATTTTCCCCTTTTCACTAAGTACAAACTTCAAAGCCATTTTGAATGGAACTCTAGCTCAGAGTTTCGACAATAACGCAATAGAAAACTTTCGTTCAAGTATTTATATGAAATTTAGTTGTTTTGGTTAGTATTAAGACTAATGACACAGATTGTAATCCCTGTTAGTGGGGTGTACTTATAGAAAATTTAAGAGTGAGATTTCCCAATTTCAGATAATCAGGTAAAATAGAATTTATTTTAAGATATTATAGTCCAAAAGAATAGGAAACAAATAATAGAATATTTAGAAAGCTCGTTAGCAGTTTAATCATTTTGTTAAAGAAAACATTAAAATGCAATTAGCAAGGGATAATTTATCGTATTAGTATATAGGAAATACATATAAAGCAATAACTATTTAAATATATTTTTCGGCCAATTCTCTTTTCAGGCAATTGTTTTTCTGCCAATTCTCTATTCGGGCCATTGTCCATTCGCGAAATTGTCCTAGATCCATTTTATGCTCGCATATATTTTGTAAAAAACCATATATGAACTTAAGGTGGGCTTGTTTTTCATTATTAATCTTTATTTATTATCTTTTTCTGATTAAACTACCATTTTTATTGATAAGAATGTAATTATATTGGTATTGAAATGTTTTTGTTACAAAACCAAATAGATTTACTTCCTTCTGTATCGTGGCTTTTAATCTAAGACATTTTTCCTTTTGTCTACTGCTCTACAACTGAATTTCTGTTTTTTTGTAAAGTTTTAGGTATTTTGATAGGACAATGTATGCTTTATGGGATGAAACAAGAGAAAATACTGGTCAGGGAATCACAATCAGTATTCGATATATCATCTATACGTTTTTTTTTACTTTACATTTTTGACAACTTATATTGAATAAGTTTGTGTATATTTTGATATTTTTTTGGCTTTAATACAATGTAAGTAACAATAAGGACACATCTTTGGGTATACTCAGTTCTCTGATACCAGTCCTAACTTTCTAGTAACTTTAGTAATTTTTTTGCTAGGTTTGTTAAATTTTGACCTTAGTAGCTGTAAATTACTATACAACCAAACATACGTACTCATAGCCAGTATTTAAACAAAAAATATGCAGCTATATTATACAAAAGTTTATTTTTGAAATTTTATAGTCATTTATAAATAAGTATTTACAAATAAAAATAAAACAGTAAGTTTAATTCAGCTATTAATAGTGAGGGATACGAATTTTTGGGCTGTATGTTTCCGACAATGAATCTGTCAAAATATTCCCAACCCGACCGAACGAACTATATTTACAGTAATGCACCACCACCAGCGAACTTAATTACATGCGTGACAAATCGCAATTTGCAATGCGTTTGCATACGTTGAGGTTACGTGCCACTTTACATAAATGCCCGTACACTGAAATGTGATCCTACCACTTTTGATTCACTATTTTGGGGCCTATTTGCTTTCTTCTTGGCATCCCAGTGTCCTATTGATTACTATATCGTTGTACAGCTGTATTGTTTTTAATTACATATAGGTAAAAAATTTGATGTAAATTTTCGATGTAATTTTAAAATTATTTTTATTATATTATCTGTAAAAGAAAATTTTGAATGTTTTTTTTTGTGGTTTAACATTCCAAAAGTGCAGCATGTGAGTATTTATGTATTTGTAATAAGATTTTTCTATAACTTAAGCAGTGTCTAAAATATATGTATTTTGTATTATGATGTTTTTTATTTCGTATGTTTACCCGGAATAAATAGAATTATGGAAGTAAGACAAATACCAGAAGAATGGAAACAGTATCTGTTTACAAAACAAGGGGAATATGAAACAGTCCACAAACTACAGGCTCATAAAACTACTTGGTAACATGAAAATATGGTAGGGACTACTCCAATATTTTCATTTTGTGTTCTAGAGTTAGACCTCATAGTCATAGCCTTATAAGAAAAAAAACATATTTAAAGAAAAAACTTTTATCTAATTAATATAAAGTAGTATAAAAAGGCATCTGAAGTAAAAAATAAGTTCAACTGGTCCTATTGAAGCACAAGCACGAAATCATTTTACATTTGGAAATTGAAAATTGTTGAATGAAATTAAATATTTTTGTCTCTGAGTATCCTAAGCCCAGACGGATTTCTCAACTGCATCTTTATGTCGGTGCCATTAATCGAGGTAATGTCATCTACAGGAGGCTCTACGAAGGTTATGCATTTTCGCTATCATAGGAAGTTGAATTGACTATCATAGGAATTTGATCTTATAATTTGGATTGGCTTCTAGTTTTGAATTCAACTAAGACATAATCATCTAAAGCGGGAAGGCTGAACAACTCTGCAAAGTGATCAGGCTCAACAGCAAACAAATCCTCATCCATCTCTACATCGTGTTCCGTGTCTACATATTGAACATCTTCTTTCTTCATCTGATAATTCAATGTCCCTTGTTTGTGCAAATTTTTTGTTCTTTAGTCTCCTTTTTGATGCATTCTTTATTGAAAGTGGAACCGGCTTCTTCTTTTCTTTTTCGATCAGTTTTTCATTTTTCTGCTTTTGGATAACCACGAAAATCTTCAGGAGAGATAAAAGCTTGACTTAGATCAGCTCTTGGACCAAGGACACTGATTTCTACATGATTTGAAGTGGCTTCTTCTTCTACTTGTAGGAGAGAACTATTGGGCGACTCACTTGGCACAGTATAACCGTGTGTTGGGTGGCTGATGATCAACAGTGCCAGCAAGCCGTCAATCAGTCCATATAATTGCACAAGAAGTTTGCTTCGGTAAAAACATGTCAATCAAGTGGATGTATCCACTTTTTTGAATCCTGAAATTTTATCGTAAGGCGTCATTATTTTCTGATGAGCTGTGTTCACAAGCGATGCTGCATTATAAATTGATGATGTTCTCACAGGTTTTTGCATCATCCAAGGGTCAAGAGCTGCATTATAATAAGTCTTAAAAGAACTAAAGACAACAATGTCTAGTGGTTACATTTTATTGGATAAATGGGGAGGTAAAATCAAAAGGGAAATGCCTTTTTCCTTTCAAAGCATTAGAGCTTCCAGGGACAAATGGCTTTCTACGTTGTAATAAATTAATAGAGGGGTATAGCGAATTAAATCAAAAAACTGAAACGACTTTTTTTCTTGCATACATGAGAGCTTTCAGGGACAAATGCGTTTCTACGTTGTAATAAATTAATAGAGCCGGGTATTGTAACGACAATATTTTGCTTACCTCAGGGCAAGAACATGAGGGGTAGAAGATTGGGCAAACAAAATAATCGTAACAAGTGCGAACAACACTCAGTTGGTTGTTGGAGAGCTGGGTCGTGGATAAGTTTAAATATAGGGGTTGGATTGGGGTATCTACTAAAATGAAGACAAAGGGATACTTACATAAATCTCCTGGGCAGTTGATACAACGAACAAATCAGAATTAGACTGGGAACACCTCAAGGAATTTAATATAGGGCGCCACTTGAAAGATCCTAGTTTACTGAAGGAAAAAAAATTCTTCTTCCTTAATTTCTAAAATACATAAAAAGGGTTTAGGAGATTTTTCTAAATAAAAATAAAAAATAGGTTAGAGAAACAAATCTAACGTTTATTATTGTCTCGAACATTTTTTTTTTAAATACAGCTTATACAAAAGGCATACTATATAAAAATAGTTGTCAAATACAAATAAAGAAACTTACATGTTATCTGTTTACAAAGAGGTTACAAAAACCTTCGAAATGGTTCCTAGTAAATAACGTGGCCAAATTAGATTAAAATTTTATGGATATCCTTTTGTGAAAAATAAAATTTAATCTTTACTATAAAATCAAAATATCTTTTACAACAGATTAAAAATCAAACTGTCATACGTCAAAACAAACATTTTTAAAACAGGATGAAATTATGACAATGCAGTTTAAACCACGCCCTAACATAATATTTATTTTAATTACAATTTTTTTTTTTAAATAATTTATAAAAGAAAGCAAATTTTGTCTTTTTAAAAGAAAATGTCTATTTTTACTTTAAAAATTAATAACGTAAATGTTACCTCAGTTCACACATGTTAAATTAAACTTTTGAACAACTGGCTAATAGGTATCTGTGGGGTATCTAATTGACCATTCATCAACGGAAAACTTTCTTGGAGGCTGAAACTGGCACACTGGCACATTCAAATCAAAACTGCTCCACTATCATTCTACATGAGGTGAAGAGGCATCTTGGAAAGGAACTGGATTTCTCAAAAAAAAAAAACGAAAAGAAAGCAGGAACTAAACTTGTTCACTTCTCAAACATTATAAATCTTCAGCAAAATCAAAACAGTGGTCACTCTTTCAAATACGACATATTACATAGAGTGAAAATTCCACCATTTTTGGCGAATTAATGCCAGCTTACCACATCACAATTAAACGACCTTTCCCTTCGAGCAATTCTTCATCACTGACTCTCTTGACCTCGATCAGAGAACTACGAACCACTCTCTTTTCCCCGCACAACCATTGCCATCTTGTCAAATCAACAAATTCTTTACTCAAACTCGTTCAAACTTCCGGCGTTACTACGCTTTAGAAAAAATAATACCAGGCTTTCAATATTTTTCTGGGAACGTTGAAGTTAAAAAGCCATAAATTGTTTTCCTTAGCAAATACGTCTTTATTTATTGAAGAACTATTGCGTATGTAAAAATCTCTACAGACAACACATTTCTAGCATACCAGGGGCGTACTGTGACAGATATAGAATCGAATTTATATTATTCTTTAGACATTAAATATAAAACGCTACAGTATAGCGAAAGAAATGCTTAATAACTTCCACAAATAGTACTGATGTCATCCAAATAAAAGGTATAAATAAATTACTGAATTGTTTTTAAATTTAATTAAGTTTATTGTTTTTAAGTCTATTATTAATTGATTGCTTTTTAAACACTTAACATTTATCTGTCCAATTCGAGAAAACCGGTCGCATGTTGATAACGGAGAACCATTTAACGTCCGCTCGGTTTGGAGTATCGATGTGAACTGTTCTTTTTCTTGTATTCTAAAAAGCTTAGTATAAGCCTACTTCATTTAGCTTTCGGTATGGCCTTTCTTTTTATATATTTTTTTTCAATTTCTATCATTTTTTATTTCTCCTCTTCTCCTTTTTATATTAGGTAATCTTTGCAGGTGATAATTTCACAATTAGTGACCAGTCTTTTTCGTTCCTTCCCTGAATTTTGTGGTCTTTTATCTATTTTCATAATTTTTGACAACAATTCCTCAAATGATTTACGTGTTTGTAAAGATGGTCCAATTGGCGAGACAGGGCTTTTTTTTTCTACTTGAACTTCGTTGACAGAACTAGCTTCTGTTCTTTCAACCGTAATGTTGTAATGTAACGTAAACGTAATTGTACCGTATCTGAAGAAGTATGGGATAGTTACTGAGTGTTGGACATTCAAAGAAACAGTGGCTTCCAATTGTACTGTAGTGGGATTGTGAAGATTATTTTTATACCTAAGCAAATAATATTTTTTGAATATTGATGTAGGAATTGTCCCAACTATTTTTCAGACCTCTAAAGACTGACACATCTAATGGTTATAATAAATGTGGCGTGTGTGAAGGTAACTTCATAATGTAATTTCATTTTTTTGTGCTAACTTAATCAAATCTGTGGACACATGGGTAGCATGGCTATCATAAATTAATAAAACTGGGCTATCCTTTGTAATATTAGGTAAAAAACATCTCTAAACCGATTAAAAAACAAAGTAGTTTCTCATTCTCATTAATCCAATTATCCATTACGTATTTACCTTTAAATACACAGAGGAGGTATCATTTAACCATCAGCAGATGTGTTTTCTCGGCCAGGCGAACTGGTCTTCCGTATGTTTTTTGTTCGAATTGCACCAATTACTTTTGTTTTACTAGGGTAGTGGCAAAATGACGTCTCGTCGCAATTAAATATTTATTCTGGTTTTCCCTTAAGGTTTAGTCCTTTCACAGTTTTTGTTAATACTTGAAAAAAAATAAAGATGACCCAAGGGTTCACCTGATCGTATCTAACATGTTCAATACTCCTAGGTTTCTTTACAGACAGATGGTGCCTAGTTTTAAATGATCTAAACCAGTCAGAGCCTGGTCTCTGGTCTTTAAATCTACTCTTGATATTATTCTGTCTTATATACAATTGTACTAAGTCTAATACTTCCTCTCTGGATAGGCCAAACCTATTTTTGTCCATAATTTTTATGCAATCTGCAATTTTTTTCCTCAAGAGACGACAAATACGACAACTCCTTCACCACCGTTACCTTATGTTGAAGTCAGTCCAGTTCCACGCGTTCCTTTGACTCGATGCTTCAGAGTAGATCGTGGAATATTGTAAAATAATGATGCACCAGTGCCGTCTTTATGCCATTTCTCCATTGCCCTATCAGTCTTCCGTGGTATATGAGAAGCCAGCACCTTTCTGAGTTTTTCTTATGTACGTTCGTACCATTTTCTGAAACAAAAACAATCTGATATAACCTAGGCTTTGAAATTTTAAAGAATGGAAAAAAATTAGGTCCTGAGGGATAACTGGACTAGGTCCTGGTCCAATTACTCCCGATATGGGTCCCAGTTATTCTGAAAGAGCAAAAGCTCTCAAAAGTACAATGATCTTGAATGTCGACTGTTTATTTTACATGTAACAGTAGTAGAATTAATTTATTTTATGCTTCATAAAACACGTTAAGGAATGATTTTAGACGGACTGCATAAACATATATTATTTGAGAAAAGTTATTAAAAATAAATTAAAATTATAAAATTATTAAAAAATAAACAAAAATTTAACATTTTATAAAGAGTTCTTTGAAATAGATAAATTTAAGATTTATCAAAATGTGGATTTAATATATTCGTACATTAAAAATATTCACTGTAGCATTCACTTGTCGATCAGTATTAAAACAAGACTAATCAATCTAATCCTTGTTTTAACATGTCTATAAGTTCGTATTTCTCTTGTTCTTTCTCTAGCTGTTCTTGTAAAAGATTTTCTACTATTTCTTGAAACCGTTGCCTTAGAGCAAGATTTTCAATATTTTCAATTTTCATTTCTTGTTGTTGTCTTTTTGCTTTCAAATCGGCAATTTCTATGTTAATTTCATCGAGTCTACTTTGAATGGTAACTGAAACGTGAAATATGAGATTAGTTTTAATATAGTTCACTTCTAGCGAAGTAATTTTAGTCGTAAAAAAGATAGATTTAGTCACTTACTTTGGAAATTTCCTTTATGCTCTGGTGCTCTTAAGTATGGCTCTGCATATGAAGTACTTGGTGGCTGGTAGTAATCCATTTCTTGCATTAAGTTTGAAGACTGTTCCATTTCTCTAAACATATCACTGGTAAATTCTGTGAGAATTTTTGAATCTGCCGAATGATTCTACAAAATAAACAATATTTATGAAAATTACTGTCATTACTTAAGACAAAAAAACTAATAATAAATTCAATAAATAAACAGTGTTTGAAGTTTTACCAGAACAGAATTGGAATCAGTAAGATGACTTTCTGCTGAATTTTGGCTAGTCTCGTCCAAAACGTCCAGTACATTAAGATGAGCGTCTTCATCTTCTGAATCACTAACTGCTCCTCCAAATATATCATGCTCGGCAACATTTTTAATGGGTTCTTTGGGGCTTTTCTTAACTACCGTACCTTTGTTTATTTTATTTTCATCTTCTTCATTAATTACTTCCCATTTAACACTGACCTACAAGTATAACATTTCAAACATTTAAATCATAATATATGGTGTGATTTGAATAATATGCATAACGAGCCCTAACATGTTGGAACAAGCAGTTATTTTGCGAATATAATGCCAATTTACCGAAATTATTTTATTTAATTTTTTTTTTAATTGTAAATATATTAATAACATTTTTATGATGTATGGAATTATTTTTGGAGCTTAATTATATATTTTATATTGAATATTATGTAATTAATTGTTTGATAATCGAAAACTGCTGACAACTAAATGTTGAAACATGTGTTGCTTTTCCTCACGTTTCTTAAATTTTATCAGCCTGACAAAAAGAAGGATTTGAAATCAAACATACGAATAGGTCTTAGTTTTTATAAGGTATGTTTGATAGGTTCTTCTTTGCAAACCATTGCTGAGGGAAACTCAAGAGGAGGATCGTTACATTTGAGTTAAAAAAAAACTTTCGTGGACCAAACATAACTGGGACAAAGTTATCTATAGCGACGAAAGCAAATTTGATGTCTGTGTGGGAGATTATCGAAAGCGTGTGATTCGGCAAAAAGTGTAATTCGAGAAACATTCCATAAGGATTTTCTCTAAAGAACTGTAAAGTTTCCATAGGGCGTCATGGTGGGGTTGTATGTCGGCAAAAGAGTTGGGAACATTACATTTTATTGAGGCCATAGTAATCGCAGATAAATATCAATATATCCTTGAAGTTTGGCCTCTACCAAGTGCGGCATAGTTATATCCATTCGGAGATTTTATCTTTCAGCAGGACGGTAACTTTTACGAACAAGTACAAAAAAGATATGAAGAAACGAAAAAGACTTTAGAGGAATTTATTAAAAATTCGTACAAGTCTTGACAAAAATTAGAGAAGTAGAAATTAGGATGGGAAAACTTCATTATTTATTGGAAGACGGCGAAACCGATGAAGATATACAAGAAGATTTAAAAGAAGAGTTACAAAAAATAGATGCTTAATAATGGAAATAACTGTGGACAATGAACAGGATGCACTAGAAGAAAGTGAAATAGAAAGATTTTATACAATGAGAAGGGTGCGGTCGATTATAAAAGAAAATAAGAGATTAGAGGCGGAAGGATGCAAGAAAGACAAAATAATATTACCCCAAGTAAAGTTACCCTGTTTTGAGGGAAGGTATGAATCCTGGGTAACATTCTATGATATTTTTAAACGTTTGATACATGAGAATAACCAACTATCAAATGTGGAAAAAAATGCAGTATCTGAAGACAAGCCTCCGAGGAGAAGCAAGTAGAATAATACAACATTTAAACACAACAGAAGCAAACTACTGTACTGCCTGGAAAATGTTCAAGATCGGTACGATAATCCAAGGAGGATATCTATTTATATTACTAGACAAACTACTTCAGGCTGCGGAGATAAAAGAAACGTCAGCAAAGGCGCTGAAAACATTACATGATACTCTCCACGAATGCGTAGAAGCCATTAGTGGACTAGGTATAATGACACGAGTCCTGGTGCCCTCTTATAGCAAGGATAAGTATGTTAAAGTGGGACACAGAAACCAGAAGATTATATGAAACGTCAATTCAAGACAGTAGGGACATTCCGACATATAAGTCAACACAGGAATTCCTACAAAGAAGATTCCAGACATTGGAGATGTTGGAAACAGAAAGGAAAGGAACAGATCATAGACAATAGATAAAGAAGAAGATAACCTGTGTGGGGTGTCATGAGGAACATAAACTATTGAAATGTACAACGTTTCTACGTCAACAAGTACGTGAAAGAAACAAAATCGTAAAGAAAAAGCAAAGGTGCGGTAGATGCTTACTACACAAAAGGAAAGTACTTAAAAGATGTTATTCCTCTCATAGATGTGCAGAATGTGGTAGACAGCACCATTCATTACTACACATGTCAGAAGGTCAGTATGATAACAGAAGGAATTCTGAAAACAGAAGGCCACAAAATATACCCAATTCTAGTGGGACCAGAGGTGACAACAGTTACTACGGATACACACAAATCAACACTTTTACTCCACAAATTCAACCTTTTATTATACCTATCAACGTCGATCAACAAGAAGCGGACAAAGGGGCATTTACAAACCGATTCGAACCTCAAAATTACGTTCGAATCTTTGTTTGTTTTCTACTTTTTCCACATACCATTACTTTCGTCTTCTCATTGATTTCTATGTCCGTCATATAATTTCCATGTTTCTGCTCTAATTTCTTTAATTATGTCGCAAGACAATGTTAAACAGTATGGGGCCTAGGACTCCTCCTTGAGGTAGACCCTCATTTACTGTGAACTCTTCGGATTCCATATTATCGGTTCTGATTCTGTCCCTTGTACGTCTAATATATACTCATAATGGCTCGCCTGAATTTAATTTTCACACCTTTCTTTTTTAAACATGTGTCAATCACCTTCCTTGGAGTACTATCAAATGCCTTTTCTAAGTCTATAAAGGCTTGGTATAACTTAGTGCTTGAGTTCCGTGCATTTTGTATTAGTTTCTTGATAGTCAAAAAGTGTTCTTGGATACTTCTGCCTTTTCTGAATCCACTCTGTGATTGTTCCATTTTAGAATCGACTTCTTGTAAAATATGTTTTTCTAGTATTCTCTCATATACTTTGGATGGGATGCTCAGTAGTCTTATTCCTCTGTAGTTACTACATTCCCGTCGGTCTCCCTTTTTGAAAATGAGTAGAATAACTCCCACTTCCCAGTCTTTTGGTATTTCTATTATGCTTTTGTATGATTTATTTTTTTTTTCTGCTATAGTTATTTCATCTTGAATTTGATCTTCTTGCTCTACCTCTTATGGTACTTCTGTGATAATGTCTACATCGTTTTGGATATTCAGTAGATCCTCGAAATATTGCTTCCATCTATCTAGGATGTGCATCTACTGCATTGTCTTGCAGTAAGTGTCCTTCTTTGTCCCTTATTTGCTTTGGTGTTTGTGGAGACTTTTCGGTTCTTAAATTCTTCAGGGTTTTAAAGAATACCTTTTCGTTAGAGTGGTAGTCACTTCCATTTTGTTTCCGAATTCTTCCCAACTTTTCGGTTTCGCTGCTAGTACCATATCTCTGACTTTGATTATTTGCAGTTTATATATTTGGTAGTTGTCTGCAGTTCCGTTCCTTAAATAATTTTTCTAAGCTATCTTCTTGGACTGCTTTTATTTCATTGTTCCACCAGTTTGTACACTTTTTGCTTCTGTTATTTCTTGTTATTCCGCATGCTTGTTTATCACCGTTTAGGAGTGCTTCTTTCAGTATTTGCCAATTTTGGTCTAAGTTCCAGTCGTGTTCAGCGTGCTCTGCTAGGTAGTTTTTAACGTAGTTTTCAAACTTGTTTGCTGTCTCCTTGTCCGCTAGTCCTACTACTCTGAAGTAACGAATACTTTGTAACGAATAGTTACTTTTTCTCCAACACTAAAATCGAGACATGTCATATCTGTCACACTGCGCAGTGTAGGTTTAAAATCCTCTTGTTCTAACATTTAGTTGTCAGCATGTTTTGGCTATCAAACAAATAATTCCATATATCATAAAAATGTTGTTAATTTCATATTTACAATTAAAAAAAATTAACATAAAAGAATTTCAATAAATTGGTATTTTATTTGCAAAATAACTGCTTGTTCCAACATATAGTTGTTAGGGCTCGTAAAAAATAATGTAAAACTATGAATATTATAATATCTGCAAACCTAAAAATTATCTCAATGCATTTTTTTTCTGTGATAGATGAGAAATATATATGGTGAACCATCAATAGAGGGTGTTCTGAATTCTATTAGAAAGCGATGATAAACAAATTAGAACAATATAAGCTTCAATATGATATTTTCCTGTATTTTTGAATAGTGATAGAATAGAATAGAACTATGCTTTATTGTCACTAAAAATTGTACAATTTTATGGAGAAAGCTTACACAGTCAGAAAAATATCAATTAATTTAAAATTTACAGAAATTACATAAATCGTCAATATCACAAAATTAAAGATAATAAAATAAACAAACCATTAAAAAATTTAAATAAATTGCAAATTCCATAATAAAACCGTACGAACTTAAACTAAGTTTAAGTTGCTGCATGTGATACTCAAATAATTATATAAATACTTTAGTTACTTGTACATAAAAGTACTGCTAGTTATTAGTAGTGATGGGCGAAATGACTCATTTGAATGTTTCGAATCATTTGAATTAACTCACTGTGATGTTTCGAAACAATGATTTGAAACATTGAAACAATTGACACATTCTACCCGATACTGTAACTTCATATCATAACAACTCATTTTGGGTTGCTAGGCAAACTGCATAGCTGAGAAGGACAAGTAAGAAGAAGGGCAGCAAACTGAGAAGGACAGTACTGGACGAAGGGAGAAAAATGGGAAAATCCTGGCTTGAAATCAAAGCACTAGCCAGAAATAGAGTTCGCTGGAGACACTTTGTGGAAGCCCTATGTTCCTCTTAGGAATCTTGGGACTATATATATGCAAACTGCAAAGATATATTTCGTGCAGACTGCCGATTCATTTTCTGTAAGGCACGTAACAGCAATGTGATTGTTAAAGCATTGTGAGGATTTCTGAACGACTAGGGATTTGAGCTTGCACAAATTTATTGTTTTAGGTCTTAGGTGTAGGTGTAGGTTAAATATGTTTAGTCTGGTTTTATTTAATTAGATTTTTTTCTCGGTGGTATAGATCTTCATTACCATTTTTAAATGAATACTAATCATTACCAGAACGAAAATAGGTACGTGCTATGTGGTGTTATTTACGTTAAAAACTTTGAAATAAAAATGATATTTCATTATTACAGACTGGAATATAGAAATTTTTAACATTTTTAAAGTTAAAAACAACTTAACATTTACATCAACTTAAAACAACTGTGATGGTTTCAAACTAAAAATCAGTCAGCAGTTAGCCACTTGTTCTTTGAGTTTTAAAATTTTTCCGACTGCTAACACAATTGATTTACGACGAACAGCACAGCAACACAGATGGCAACACACAAAGACCATTTACACCAAGTAAAGGAGTAGATGGTCTTTGGCAACACAGTATATACCGAACAACGAGAGAGTCGACGTGATTTTTGGAGTCGACACAATGACACGTACTGACTCGATGTTTCGAAACAGTAAACGTTTAATGTACCGAAACATTGAAACAGTTCTGTGACTCAACTCATTACTTCGAAACATCGACTCACTAGCCAACACTGGTTATTAGTTAAAAAGCTATTCTACTGTATAATATGGTCTTTCAGATAGATAGGCTTTAGTCATTTTACGGAACATAATGAAATATGTTGCACATTTAAGTTGTAAAGGGAAATGCTTGTATAACTTTTTTGTCGAATATAATATAGATTTCTTTACTAACTCGTAGACGGAATCGATAAATATACATCAAAAGTTGAATTTCTGATGGAGTAGTCATCATTAGGTCTTGCTGGAAAAACATGTAGGTGTTTACGAATTAAGCAAACAATTTCTAATATATATATATATATATATATATATATATATATATATATATATATATATATATATATATATATATATATATATATAGAGGTAAGCATTAAAATCCCGTGATTTTTTAAGTAGCTTCTGCAATCTGTTATTCTACTGAAACCAAATAGATACTGTATTGCTCTTTTTTGTAATTTAAAAAGAACATCAGATTGGGCAGCTGTAGTAAAACTCCAAAAAGAAAGACCATATCTGTTAAAGTTTTGATATATCACCAATAATGATATTATTGTAATATCTTATTGTAAGACTGTTTTCAGTTGTTTTTTAAACAAACTAATTTTGGAGTCAAAAATATCTATTTGTCTTGGCAAGCTATGAACACTCCGGACCAATCGTGTAGTTGGTTCATTGATACCATAATTAGTGTGGTGAAATGGTACCGAAAAGATTTCTGATTGTCTGTTGCTTCTACTAGGAACTTTAAGACTAACAAGCGATAAGAGTTGACAATCTATAAAAGCATTGATAACTTTATGTAAGAAACATAAATCTAACAATGTCCTCCTTGACTCAAGTGTTGGTAAGTTAAGACTATCTCTTACTCACTGATAGTCGTATTCCTCTCTCCTGTATCCACTCTTATAGGCTGCTACCCTCAAAAATTTATTCTGGACTCTTTCAATCTGTTGAATGTAACAGTGGTATGGTGGGGACCATACATTTAAAATCAAAACTCAAAATTTTGTTATTGGCTGTGTATATATACCTTCTCCATCACCTTCTCAGTCTCATTTAAGACATTGTGAAACTGTTGAATATGTTTACAGTAATTTTACAGATAGTTTGTTTGTCTTGGCAGGTGATTACAACCTACCACAAGCCAAATGGGACAATGATGAGTTGGGATTGACAGTGACAGGCACTGGAAATGACTCTGTAAGTATTGTAGCAAATTGCTTTAGTTTCTATAACTTCTTTCAAAAGAATGATATTTTGAACAGCAAAGGAGTCCCATTGGACCTGGTATTTAGCAATTTGGAATCTATTAATGTTACTCCAGCAGTAGATAAAATTTTTGAGAATAGTTTAAATCATACAGCTATCAGTGAACTAGTGTGTGAAGAAAATTTTGATGTTATGAATTACAAGGAATACTTTTATGATTTCAAAAATGGTGACTACTTTTCAATAAATAATCATGTAGCAAGTATAAATTGGGAGGAACTGTTTCTTAATGGTACAGTTGATAGTATGGTGGTCATTTTTTATGATATAATTTACTCACTGATAGAACACTTTGTTCCACTAAAGAAATATAAAACCTCTACATTTCCCTGTTGGTTCTCTTCAGAGCTGCGTAACCTAATTATATGTAAAAAACAGGCCCACAAACAATTTAAAATTAGTGGTAGGCAAGATGATTATGACCGTTTTGTGGCTTTAAGAAACCAGTGTGAAATTTTAAGAGCAGACTGTCAGAAACAGTATTTAGATGGGATACAAAATAACATTTCCGATAATCCAAAATATTTTTGGTCTTACATTAAAAGCAAAAGAAATGGGTATAATATACCATCCAGAATAGTCTATAAGGACAGGGTTGGCTTAAATATGAAGGACTCTGCCAATATGTTCGCAGAATATTTCTCATCAGTCTACTCAGATGAACAAAAAAATACTTTACCTTTTTTTAATTTTGACAGTTCTATTTGTTTGAGTTCTATAATACTTACAGCAACTGAGGTCTATGATACTATTGCAAGTTGTAAAAACAGATTATGTGCAGGGCCGGATGGAATCTCAGCCTATTTTCTGAAAAAATGTATATGTGTACTTACAAAACCAATTTTGTTTATTTTTAACAGATCACTTGATACTGGTGGCTTTCCCAGTCTCTGGAAGAAAAGTTTTTTAAAGCCGATTTTTAAATCGGGTGCAAGGAACGATATATCAAACTATCGAGCTGTCTGTAATCAGTCGGAGCTGCCCAAGTTGCTTGATTGTTTGGTTAGTAAGAAACTGACATGGAGTTATAGAGGCATTTTTAATCCTGAACAATTTGGCTTTATGAGAGGGAGGTCAACAGATACCAACCTGGTTTTGTATGTCAATCATATATATAACAGCTTTGAAGAGGGGTGCCAGGTTGACTCAATCTATACTGACTTTATCAAAGCATTTGATCAGGTAAACCATGGGGTACTCTTACAAAAACTAAGAGCTTTGGGTATTTTGGATCCCCTTCTTCAGTGGATTACAGAATTTGTTAGTGGCTGTATGCAGACAAAGACAATAACAGTTCCATCAGGCGTGCCACAAGGCTCCCATTGTGGCCCTGTTTTGTTTTGCTTCTTTCTGGTTGATTTAGTGCAACAAATCAAAAATTGTAGTGTTCTTTGTTTGCTTTGTCTAATGTTTGCTGATGATAAGATTTTCTAAACAGTAAAACTGTTTAGAAAAATTCAATCCTGGAATGATGCTGTTATATTACAGGAAGATCTTAAATTGTTTTATGATTGGTGCACTTTAAACAAAATGTCACTCAATATAAACAAATGTCATAAAATGACATTCTCGAGGCAAAGAAATCCAATTACATTTGTTTACTACATAAATAACTCGCCATTAGCCTCGTAAAATGAAGTATTAGATTTGGGAATTTGGTTAGCCACCAAACTGTCATTCTCCAGCCACATTAACCAAGTAACAAACAGAGCGATGAAAGTTCTGGGATTTATCCAACGCACATCTGTGGATCAGTCTTTATTTACATTTAGAAGACTTTATTGTGGTCTCGTTAGGCCCATTCTTGAGTTTGGATCAGTTGTATGGTCCCCATCATACCACTGTTACATTCAACAGATTGAAAGAGAATAAATCCAGAATAATTTTTGAGGGTAGCAGCCTATAAGAGTGAATACAGGAGAGAGGAATACAACTATCAGAGGGTAAGAGATAGTCTTAACTTACCAACACTTGAGTCAAGGAGAACATTGTTAGATTTGTTTCTTACACAAAGTTATCAATGCTTTTATAGATTGTCCTCAACTCTTATCGCTTGTTAGTCTTAAAGTTCCTAGTAGAAGCAACAGACAATCAGAAATCTTTTTGGTGCCATTTCACCACACTAATTATGGTATCAATGAACCAACTACACGATTGGTCCAAAGTGCTAATAGCTTGCCAAGACAAATAGATATTTTTGACTCCAAAATTAGTTTGTTTAAAAAACAACTAAAAAGTATCTTACAATAAGTTGGTTGTACATCTGTATTATTCTTATATGTTTGTATTATTCTGAGGTGTTTGTTATTTTAATAATTTATTGTTGTTAAGGTGTAACTTTGTAAAACTTGTGATTGTTATTTTAATAATATATTGTTTTTAAGATTTAACTTTGTAAAAATTGTAAGTAAATGGATGCCATATATAAATAAATAAATAAATAAATACAGTAGTGTTAAAGTTTTGTTTATTTTCGTTTTTTGTAATATTAGAAATAATGTCGATATTTTTATGAAAATTAATATTTAGATTTATTTTGACATGCAAAATTTGAGACTTTGGTATTGGGTTAGTGTAGGGGGCACCACCTATATCTCTATTCACTTTTTGCAAAACTTGTATGTATGTGGATTTCATTTTTAAGTCAGCAAATTTTTTTCTTCCTGAGACAGTGTTCACCAATAAAATAGTATCAATGCTTTCAGACACTGCACCATATATGATCAAAACAGCATCAAAAGTTATAGTGTTTTATAAAAACCTAAATCACTGTACGTGTCTATTACATGGCTTGAATCGGTTACACAATTTAAAATTGTAAATAAGTATATGTATATGAAAAAGAAATACATACCAGAAAATAAACTAATATATATAAATATATAAAAAATAAAAAAAAATAATATAAAAACAGAAAATTTAAAAAAATAAAAAATGGCAAAAAAAATACCAAAAAAAAAACAAAAATAAGAACGTATAAAAACATCTATTAATTAAAGATATTAAAAATGTAAAACAAAAATTACAAAGTATAGAAATTCACCATTTTAAATAAAAAAATTGTTAGGCAAATGGATCTAGTAATTCACAATCATTACCAACCAACCAACCACCCACACAAATCAATTATTAGTTTATTGTAGCGTTTACGCTACTGACTAGTCCAATTTAAACCCCTTAAGAAATTTTTATTACCCGCCTACGATCGATTTTAAATCGACATTTTTCCCCACACGCGCTGTTATCGCTTTGAAAGGAAGATCGATTTTATGCGGAAGCGAAGTTTCAGTTTTGGTCAGAACTCGTAAACGCAGACACGCCAACCGGTGAGTCTTTTTCTCACGTTCAAAGTGACGGAATTGGGGCAAATAAAATCTAGGACAAGAATAAAAAAAATATATATAATTCATAAATAATAATAATAATAAGAAATTTTTCTAATAAAACCAATATTCATTTATAAGAGTTCCACATAAAAGGAAGATTTTTTTGGCGTGCTGCAGCTCCATGTAAGTAAATCATTTCATACGTATTATCTCTTTATCATATAATCAAATTTATCATTGTGTTTAGTATTTCTTTAGAGATTTATTTTTGAGTTCCGAAATAATTTAAATATAAAATTTCCTTGATTTACTTGCAAAGAACAGAAGGTCATTTTTTTTATATAGTCAAACTTAAATTCCGATCTATTTCATATCTTATCATTAAGTTTTTTATTGGGTCCCTTTTATCTAACTTTTTTTGGTGGAATATAAAAAGGTTCTACAAATGTGGGACAGCCTTCTGTATTCTGCGCATGTTTATTTCATGGCGCAAACTTGCCATGCCTACGACAGTAACTTCATAAATTTGACATGATGTTGACTTAACCTAATACCAAATGTTTTGATGTTTTGTTTTGGTGCAGTCAATCCATGCTGCTACACCTATTGAATTGTATTTATTAAATTAAATAATAATTTTAGATTCCGTCACTTCACTTGAGGATATTCTCTTCAGAATATTCCCTCAAGGACTCAAGTAACTAAATTTCTTGAATAGTTAGCAAACCCGTGGATTTTGCTGTCACCCAGAGACCAGTGACTGGTTGTGGCTTTTGTGACCAGGATTCGTCTTTACAGCCATAAACTGATGTAGCCGTGCCAAGAGGAGTTTTTCCTATGGACTTATAGTGCTGTAAAGATAAGTTGTTTAACTATTTGACCTTTTGTATTACGTATTACTTTCTATTTACTGTTAACTTTTTATATGCATATGATCAAGTAACTACATTTTGATAAAATATAATTTTGGGTAATTGTTTACATTAGTAAGGGTCCCTAAAAATGCGAATTTTTCGGGGACTTAGCCTGAAAAATAGAAAAAAGGCAAAATTTTCATGTTTACGTCTACGGAAACATACAAAAAGTGAATAAATGTAAAAAAAATTGAAAAAAGTTCATAAAAAGTATACAAAATCAAAAATTAGAAAGAGAAAAATGTTATCGAAATATGAAACAGCCGTAATAGTTATATAAAATTTATAAATCAATTGTGAATACCAATCATTTCCTCTGTTAAATTATCCAAAAATATAAAATATTATAAAATGGCAAAAATTCATTTATTTGGAAAAACAAGTCAAGCGCGTTTGCGCACAATATAAAATATTCCACTCAGGTTCAATGTTGCCACATGCACATTTGTTTTTTTCGGAGTAAATATATTGAATTTAAATTTTAATAAAAGTTTACTCCATATATGACTTAATATTGTTTTTTTTGCAGAGTAAATATATTGAATTTAAGTTTTTATAACAGTATACTATATATGAGTTAATATTGTTTTTAAAAGTGTACCACATATGATTTAATATTGTTTTTTGCGTATTTCAGAATTAGTGTTTTTGTAAAACTCGATATTGAGTATTAAATAACAAAATAAAACCTAATCCAAACTACTCCAATCACATCTAAAACTTCACAGAATAATAAACAATCAGAATGCCAACTCTGTTTGAAAAAATAAGTACGCGAATCTCGTTTGCGCAGACGGAATCAGCCATGTTTTAAACGGAACCAGTGCTGTATAGACATAATATAATATGCACTATTTTATTCGTACTTTAGTAAACAAATTAAAACCTAATCTACTCATATCATCTAACAATTTAAACTAATAAAGAAGTTGATAACTAATGCATCCAACTAAATACAACATAAAACGAAATAAGCTATAATCTATACGTAATAACATAAGTTAATAACAAATGAAATACAGTTATATGTATCCCTTAGAAACAGAAAATGGAAATAATCTCCATTCGCTTAGCTCGGGCATATTTTGACAGACTCATTGTCGGAAACCTACAACACAAAAATTCCTACTTCTCAGTATTAATAGCTCAAATATACTACTATTGCAGACTTCTTCCTTTAAAAAAAGAAGAATTATTCCAAATAGTGGAAGTGTATACTAAACCCATAAAATTTTGCCTGTATATTTAAAATATAATATTTGAGTTGTTACAATTGAACATATTGTAGTAAATATTTGTATTATTCGCGTTGTTTATTTTAGCTATATAGTTTTATTGTTCCATTATTTTTGTTTAATTATTTTTTAGTTCTATTTAGTTAATTAGTTAGTTCTATTTTGAATTTTATTATTAGAGATAGTCAAACTTTTCCATTTGTTCTATCAGATAATGCGTTGGTAAGTTTTTCTTGAATAAATATAAATATGATAAATGTTCTTTAAAAGTTAATATTTTTAGATGAGTAATCATGCTGTTAAATTACGAGGTAATCAAACTGCACAAAGATTTATTCAAAACACCAACCTTTTTTGTTTAATTATTTGCTTATTCGGCGTAGGTGGATCATTAAAATATATTTATAAAATTATGTAAATATGTTCTTAATAACAAAAACATTTCAGTTAACATCCAGTTCAGTTTGACATGTCGTCAAAAATTAAATAAAGCTGTGATAAAAGTTACAGTAATTTAGTTTATATTGTTAAGTTGCTCCAAATGTAGGCAACCAACTTAAATTTTTTGTTAGGATTTAGCTGGAGTTTCTTGAGAATATTTTTAATAAACGTTTATTATTTTCCAGTTAATTAATTATTTTTTAAAAGTGATGATAATAATGCTGAATAAGCAATATTTCAAATGATATTTAATCACAAAACGTACTTAATATTGTGTTATTGTAAAATCCTCATAATAAAGTACGTTAGATAAAAAAGGTAAAATCCCGGGCCGTCCAAAACTAGTTTCTAATAGGAATAATAGAAGATTATGATTTGTTTTAATTATATTTTTGATGATATTGGATATTTTTGATGAATGATATTTTTGAATTATAATATGAATATTATGATATTTTTTATCTAACCTACTTTATAACACAATATTAAGTACGTCCTGTGATTAGATATCATTTGAAATATTGCTTATTCAGCATTATTATCATCACTTTAAAAAATAATAATAAATTAACTGGAAAATATTAAATATATTCTCAAGAAACTCCAGCTATATAAATGCTAACAAAAAGTTTAAGTTGGTTGCCTACATTTGGCGCAACCTAACGATATAAACTAAATTACCGTAACTTTTTTTATAAAAAATATTTTTTATATACATATAATAGAAACTTACATTCTATATACATGCTATAAATTTCTAATTCATAGTATAAGTTTGCAGAAGAGGTCGACGAAATACTCTAATGAAATGCGCTATGAGCACGTGTACTTGGTTGTATAATAATTTCCAGCCACTTCTAGTCTGTCAAAAAGTAACTAACTTCGTAAAAACATAATTACTAAAATCACTAGACAGTTCGGACTGGCATTAGCGAACCGAGTATAATACTCAATATCTTTATTCCTTTATGATTGTATTTGAGAATTAATATTTTCACAATAAACAATATATTTGAAAAGTGTGGCAACATTGGATCAAGAAGTATGCACTACGCATACGCACATCATTGACAGCAGCTGTAATGGCGGCGGCATCTTGAAATTTATGTCAAAATATCAGTTTTTTAAATGCGAATTACAGAAAAACTATAGCTCAGCGTAAAAAAATGTATAGATTGAAAAGTGAATAAAAAATAAAACATAATCCACTGTCCAAATTTCAGACTAATCCGACTATCCTTACTAATGTAAGGTATGATATTATTGGGAGAGGGAAAATATATTACCTGTTTTTATTAGTTTTTTTTTTTAAATAGGATTTCAAGAGTACTCACCAAACTCACTTTTGCTATTATATTTTTTTTATAGAATACATTTTTGATATAATACAATTTTGATTTTGGGAAGGGAAATAAATTTCATGTGGTTTTTTTAAACATTATATAAAGAAGTATTGAAGATTCACTTTTAAATGTAATATATTTAATAGAATTGTAACAGATTTATCACTTTTGATATCTTTACAATATTGTCATTAGTATCTCATATTAGTAGAACTATTTAAAGTTAAATTACTAACCTTAGTGTTAAGACTTAGGCTACCCTACGGACTATTCTTGGTTTATACTAATATTTCATATTTTATTTGGCCAGTGGTAGTGATTATTCGTTTGTCGAGGGGCTATTAGGTCCCATTGTATGTGTACACCATCCACTACCACTGTTATTTGGCTTTGCATTATATGTAAATTTTTTATACACATATACCTATATACATTTTTTATAAATATATTTATTGTTGCTATTTTGAGTTTTATTTCAGTTCTACTAACCAGTATATAACATAGCAAAACAAGATTATTATTTAGTATTTTTGTATTTCAGAGTATTATCTCCAGATTCATTTGTTACTTCAAAATCTCAACTATCGTTGAGTTGGCGCCCTTCTTTTCTCTTCTTATTGTTCTTTTTCTATAAATTTATTCCCAGTGACCTTCTTCAGTTGTATCACGTTTGATATTACCAGGTCTCATTTCTTTCTTGTCTCATTAGCTCATTATCTCTTGTTATTGTTTTTTATATCTTTAAAGCCACAATCCAGTGCATTGAAGCTAGCCCGAACACTCACTTGAGATTTAGTGTCTCTTTGGCCATTTAAATTTGTTCCTCTGAGCTTAGCCCTATTTTTAGTTTCTTTTTTCATCACTTCTCTTTCAGTTCTTCTGAAATTTGGAAGTTCTACACTTCCAAAAACCCAATACTCCCGGAGTATTGAGCGTTTCAATTGGCTAGACCCAACGTGTGGCTTCTTTTCCACTTCTGCATTAAAAAAAATATATATATATATATATATATATCTCCTTTAACTTTTGATTTTGATCTTGGGTTGTTGTGGTTTTCACTGGTTGTGCTTTTAGATTTTCATTTTAACTTTTAGTTTTGTTTTTTCAATTTTTTTTTGGACATTACCTTATATCTATATCTTAAATCGACTTGTTTTGCTATATACTGTGTAGACTGAATAAATTGCTTTGTTTTTGATTGATTAAATAACAATTTAGATTAATAATAAATTAATTAAAAATTTAAATAACTAAAGTTAACTATTTCACATATTTTACAAGT
The DNA here is from genome assembly GCA_918026665.1 of Diabrotica balteata. NCBI lineage: Eukaryota > Metazoa > Arthropoda > Insecta > Coleoptera > Chrysomelidae > Diabrotica > Diabrotica balteata. Next base: position 114,575,264 of record OU898276.1, read on the forward strand.
CCGGAGTAGCCAATAAGTTGAGTCACTATCTCGAAATAACAGTTTTGAAATTTTAGGTTCCTTAGGGTGTTGTAGCAGTATATGTCATTGGATTTCATAACTGGACCAAAACAATTAAACATTACTGGTATAGGTATCCCCTCAGAATATTAATTTGGAGACAGAGAGTAAGTTAAACTTTACCTACTTTTACTCATTCTCTTGTATATTTCTCAGTAGTGTAAAAATGTCTGCTTTTAAGGTAGAGCATCTGTTAGCTCCTGAATTAGAGTATGAGTTGAGAGTCCGTCATCTAACCAGTCCATTGTTAAAGACAGTTGATGAAAAAGTTTCGATATTAATTTGTTAGATTTATCTTCCTTGCAACCAGATGACTGGTATCGAAAAATGTTGTATGATGTACAGAATGTACCAGGTAAATTTCCTGATTTTAAAGTTGAACATGGTGTTTTGTATAAACATGTCTTAAGTTCCATGGATGCCCTTACTGGAATGTCGGATTGGAAGATAGTCGTTCCAACTCCTAATAGAGCAGAGGTTTTGGCCACTTTTCATGACCATTCTACTGCAGCTCATTTTGGTTTCTACAAAACTTTCCGTCGAATATCTGAACTTTATTACTGGCCGAAGATGCGTCAAACTGTACGTAGCTATATCGCTAAATGCAAAATCTGTGCTACATGCAAACCGACAAATCTTCCCCAACCAGGTTTAATGGGTAGTTATCGACGAATTGATTTTCCATTTCAACTTATATCGTGAGATCTCACTGGTCCCTTATCACTTCTGTACCAGTTTGGTTTTTAAGATCTGTTTATCTATTTTGTTTACCTGGCAAAAAAAACATAAGACGTTGTGCTATCTTGCCTTTTTTTTATCTTACCTTAATGTTGGTTATTATCTTAGTTTATGAACTTGCTAATTTTGTTGTTTGTTTTCTCTCAAAAGTCCAACTGCATATCATAGGAGTACAGGATGGATATATGGGAATTTCCCCATCTTGAGTTCTGAGTTGAATAGATATTTACAGGGATAATTCGGAAAACATTCCAAAGATTTTCTTTAATAGTATTGTATGGTTTTGTGGATCATGGCCATAAAGCTTATGCATTCATATTCACTTACTGTGTCGGTGTTTTAGCGTGGGTTCAGGATTGATCACCCTGGATGTGTGCCCTCACTTGGTTCAGAAATATATCAATACATATTAGTTGTTCCTTGAGTGTCTCTTAGGTTGAAATTAGAATGTGTCATTTAGAATTGGATCGTTCTGATATTCAGCAGTAAGTCTGTTTAACTTAGTTTGTTATCTCCTATGTTATTACCCTCTCAAAGTATTTGAGTTTTAACATATCTTATTGTATACTGTTTGTTTACCTGTCTCTCTACTAGTGATATGGATTGGTAGATGTGAGTTATCGTTATCTGTATCTTAATTGAGGTTATCTTTACCTTGATGGAGTTTATCTCATACCTGTAATGGAGTTTATTTCGCATCTTTACCTTGAGTTTATCTCGTACCTTGACTGAGTTTATCTCGTACCTTTACCTTGAGTGTATCTTTATCTTTACCTTAATTGAGTTTATCTCGTACCTTTACCTTAATTGGTTTATCTTGTATCTTTACCTTAAGTTAGTTATCTTTACCTTTACCTGGATAAGTTTATTTCTTATCTATATCTTATGAATATATATCTTATCTATATCTTGATTATAGAGTCCTGAAAATCTGTCCTTTACTGTTCTTGTCGTGAATAAAGAATTGGACCACGTCTATAGTACAGTTTAGGTATTACAGTTAGGATCTCTTTTATCTTTCCTTCTACCAAGTGTATAGCTGGTAGAAGTGAGTTTTGTGCATACCCTCTACCATGAGTAGATCTGGACGTGCAATTATCTTTTACCTTTTGTGCATATCCTTTACTATGAGTTGGGATTGCAGTTACCTTACTTACCTTTTTTTAGCATACCCTATACCATGAGTATAGTGGGCTTGCTAGTATCTAAGGCACTAACAACCTTTACCGATTGTGTGCTTTGCTACCGCTGCTAGAGCAAGTAGGTGTATTGAATTAGCTTTTACCTTGGATTTTCAATATGTTGTTGATATCCCGAACCATATATATCTGTTTAGGTTTGTAGTTTCAACTAGTCCTGAATAATTAGGCCCTCATTGAACTCTATGGTGACGAATAGAATCTGATCGCTCTAGTGTCAACGTTGGGTAAAGTTCATAGGACTTTGTTTGAATTTCGTTGTTATGAATGGTTCTTGGAGATATTGTGTTAGGGGTTGTTAATACACATCTATAATGTAGTTTTAACGAATGGTTGTTTTTACAAATACTTGAGAATGTAGATAAGTAGTGTTAAAAGTTAACTTGATTTGTAAGGTTATAGAATTAAACTTAAAATGTATATTTGTTTTTTATCTTTGGTTTATACTAAATTAATATACATTATCTCATTAAAAAAAAATGTATGACTTCGTCTCATATTCTTCGTTCCATATTTTTATTTCCTCCTTGATTTTGTTCCAATTCCTGAGCAAATGGTTGACTGGTGAGGAAAATGTTCAATTTTAACGTATCAACGTTCATTGTCGACCCAGCGTTAGATCGTTCTGCCACAAAAAAAAAGGTCCTTTTTTTTTTGCTGGAGATGAGGGAGAATGTAGCGTTTACGCTACTGACTAGTCCAATTTAAACCCCTTAAGAAATTTTTATTACCCGCCTACGATCGATTTTAAATCGACATTTTTCCCACACGCGCTGTTATCGCTTTGAAAGGAAGATCGATTTTATGCGGAAGCGAAGTTTCAGTTTTGGTCAGAACTCGTAAACGCAGACACGCCAACCGGTGAGTCTTTTTCTCACGTTCAAAGTGACGGAATTGGGGCAAATAAAATCTAGGACAAGATAAAAAAAAAATATATAATTCATAAATAATAATAATAATAAGAAATTTTTCTAATAAAACCAATATTCATTTATAAGAGTTCCACATAAAAGGAAGATTTTTTTGGCGTGCTGCAGCTCCATGTAAGTAAATCATTTCATACGTATTATCTCTTTATCATATAATCAAATTTATCATTGTGTTTAGTATTTCTTTAGAGATTTATTTTTGAGTTCCGAAATAATTTAAATATAAAATTTCCTTGATTTACTTGCAAAGAACAGAAGGTCATTTTTTTTATATAGTCAAACTTAAATTCCGATCTATTTCATATCTTATCATTAAGTTTTTTATTGGGTCCCTTTTATCTAACTTTTTTGGTGGAATATAAAAAGGTTCTACAAATGTGGGACAGCCTTCTGTATTCTGCGCATGTTTATTTCATGGCGCAAGCTTGCCATGCCTACGACAGTAACTTCATAAATTTGACATGATGTTGACTTAACCTAATACCAAATGTTTTGATGTTTTGTTTTGGTGCAGTCAATCCATGCTGCTACACCTATTGAATTGTATTTATTAAATTAAATAATAATTTTAGATTCCGTCACTTCACTTGAGGATATTCTCTTCAGAATATTCCCTCAAGGACTCAAGTAACTAAATTTCTTGAATAGTTAGCAAACCCGTGGATTTTGCTGTCACCCAGAGACCAGTGACTGGTTGTGGCTTTTGTGACCAGGATTCGTCTTTACAGCCATAAACTGATGTAGCCGTGCCAAGAGGAGTTTTTCCTATGGACTTATAGTGCTGTAAAGATAAGTTGTTTAACTATTTGACCTTTTGTATTACGTATTACTTTCTATTTACTGTTAACTTTTCATATGCATATGATCAAGTAACTACATTTTGATAAAATATAATTTTATCAAAATCTGATCGCTCTAGTGTCAACGTTGGGTAAAGTTCATAGGACTTTGTTTGAATTTCGTTGTTATGAATGGTTCTTGGAGATATTGTGTTAGGGGTTGTTAATACACATCTATAATGTAGTTTTAACGAATGGTTGTTTTTACAAATACTTGAGAATGTAGATAAGTAGTGTTAAAAGTTAACTTGATTTGTAAGGTTATAGAATTAAACTTAAAATGTATATTTGTTTTTTATCTTTGGTTTATACTAAATTAATATACATTATCTCATTAAAAAAAAATGTATGACTTCGTCTCATATTCTTCGTTCCATATTTTTATTTCCTCCTTGATTTTGTTCCAATTCCTGAGCAAATGGTTGACTGGTGAGGAAAATGTTCAATTTTAACGTATCAACGTTCATTGTCGACCCAGCGTTAGATCGTTCTGCCACAAAAAAAAAAGTTCCTTTTTTTTTGCTGGAGATGAGGGAGAATGTAGCGTTTACGCTACTGACTAGTCCAATTTAAACCCCTTAAGAAATTTTTATTACCCGCCTACGATCGATTTTAAATCGACATTTTTCCCCACACGCGCTGTTATCGCTTTGAAAGGAAGATCGATTTTATGCGGAAGCGAAGTTTCAGTTTTGGTCAGAACTCGTAAACGCAGACACGCCAACCGGTGAGTCTTTTTCTCACGTTCAAAGTGACGGAATTGGGGCAAATAAAATCTAGGACAAGAATAAAAAAAAAATATATAATTCATAAATAATAATAATAATAAGAAATTTTTCTAATAAAACCAATATTCATTTATAAGAGTTCCACATAAAAGGAAGATTTTTTGGCGTGCTGCAGCTCCATGTAAGTAAATCATTTCATACGTAATATTATTATTGGGAGAGGGAAAATATATTACCTGTTTTTATTAGTTTTTTTTTTAAATAGGATTTCAAGAGTACTGACCAAACTCACTTTTGCTATTATATTTTTTTTAATAGAATACATTTTTGATATAATACAATTTTGATTTTGGGAAGGGAAATAAATTTCATGTGGTTTTTTTAAACATTATATAAAGAAGTATTGAAGATTCACTTTTAAATGTAATATATTTAATAGAATTGTAACAGATTTATCACTTTTGATATCTTTACAATATTGTCATTAGTATCTCATATTAGTAGAACTATTTAAAGTTAAATTACTAACCTTAGTGTTAAGACTTAGGCTACCCTAAGGACTATTCTTGGTTTATACTAATATTTCATATTTTATTTGGCCAGTGGTAGTGATTATTCGTTTGTCGAGGGGCTATTAGGTCCCATTGTATGTGTACACCATCCACTACCACTGTTATTTGGCTTTGCATATATGTAAATTTTTTATACACATATACCTATATACATTTTTTATAAATATATTTATTGTTGCTATTTTGAGTTTTATTTCAGTTCTACTAACCAGTATATAACATAGCAAAACAAGATTATTATTTAGTATTTTTGTATTTCAGAGTATTATCTCCAGATTCATTTGTTACTTCAAAATCTCAACTATCGTTGAGTTGGCGCCCTTCTTTTCTCTTCTTATTGTTCTTTTTCTATAAATTTATTCCCAGTGACCTTCTTCAGTTGTATCACGTTTGATATTACCAGGTCTCATTTCTTTCTTGTCTCATTAGCTCATTATCTCTTGTTATTGTTTTTTATATCTTTAAAGCCACAATCCAGTGCATTGAAGCTAGCCCGAACACTCACTTGAGATTTAGTGTCTCTTTGGCCATTTAAATTTGTTCCTCTGAGCTTAGCCCTATTTTTAGTTTTTTTTTTCATCACTTCTCCTTCAGTTCTTCTGAAATTTGGAAGTTCTACACTTCCAAAAACCCAATACTCCCGGAGTATTGAGCGTTTCATTATTAAAAATAATAAAATAAATCCCATGAATTAAATTAAAATTTGTCATACTACTTACTAATTAAAACTTACTTACAGCATCATTATCAATCTTTAAAAGTCGTTTAACTTCTTTTTCAATTTCTGGAGCCTCTACATACTTCTTTTTTAAAGTTTTTCTAAACCTTCTTTTCCTTACATTCTTAACGGGAGGTGTTATTCCATGGGGCCATAAATACTTTTTGTCAACTTTGTTTGAATCTTTTTTTTTCTTTTGTGGCGAGTCCTCATCTGTAGTAGTTTGGTCATCCTCTTCTTTACAAACTAACATCTGGCATATATCAGCGGTTTTATAAAACCCCTTGGTATCAATTGTTTTTAATGATTCAACTATTGTTGGTAAATCAACAACTTTTGCACCCATGAGCCAATGATCTACTCTAACTTCACCATGACGCATATCTTCATCAATTTTAATGCCTACTCTATCTTTTAATGAATTATTATTCCGAATTGCTTCTCTTAATGCTCTAGCTGGTTCCTTAAAAAGTGTATTACATTAATAATAAAATAATTTTTTTAAAATGAAAAAATAATAAAATTGTTTAAAATTCCGAAAATGTAATATAAGTGCAGTTTTTTAGAGTGTTTGCAGCTAAAGGTCAATATTTAAAGCGTTGAGCTGTGTGGTGACCAGTGGCAGCGCTGAAAGTATAAACAAGAGCAATAAAAAAACTTACAAAGAAATAAAGACTTCTGATGGTATATTTTATGATTAAAATATTTAAAATTTATTCAAAAGGATTACAAAAATCCTAAGAATGTTTTCAGTCCAGTTGGATCAGTAAAACATCTTGAGAGTAGCTACCTTTAATAATATACTAATATACTACCATAATAATAAACTGTTAATGGGGTTATCCTGTGTATTAAATAAATTTTAATGTGGAAATACTAACTTCTATGTTTCCCTGATAATGGTCCTACTGGACCAAAAATGTTTTTATTAAGATAATATTAATCCTTTTGGATAAAATTTTAATAATAAAGATCTTAGGATGAAGTAAATAATAGAACAGGAGATAATTTAATGAAGGTAGAGGGACACTTAGAAATGAGAGTCGACATCATTTAATCAAAATTCAAGGCACAAACACAATTTAAGAAAAAATCCAGAATTTATAAAAAGGGGGATTTAGTGGCAATCAAGAGAACAAAGTTTGGTGGAGGACTCAAGCCAAGGAACAAATATAGAAATATTAAGGAGCGTACATGATAGTAGAAGTTAATCTAAATGACAGATATTAGGTAGTTAAAAACCAGGATGTCATGATGGATCTCGGACCACATCAACTTGTGCAGGGTATTATGAAGCAGTTACAATCTGAGTCGGATCCGTAGCAAGAATTTATCTGTTACACCACTGCGTACTTATATAAACCAATGGACGATTTTCACATTTGGGCCCATTGAAGATAGCCTCAAATTAGCTGTCAATTAAGTTTCACAGAACGAAATATTGCGTTTGCAGTGTTGTCATATTCTAATAATGTATATGTTATATGCTTCAAGTACAAAGAGATAAAGCTTTAAAAGGTACATTTTTATCATATTATTTTATAGATTTTGCAATTTTATACCTTATATAAAATATTAATGAAGTAATATTTGTTTCGTTTGATATTAGTTGTAATAAATTATTAGATTTTTTTTTGGCAATTGCCCTTTGATAGGTTAGCGGATAGATTTGGCAATAGAGTCAGAACCCTCAAACCACCAGCTGCCAGATTGCAACAAATGCCTTTTAAATTTTATTATTTATACTGACATTTTACTATTTACTGTTAAAAACTGTTTTAAAATTATTTACTTTTTCGTAATCGTTACATATTAGTTTTTAAATATCTTATTGCTTTTAATTTATGTTTCATTTGTAATGTAAATTTCAACACTGCCAAACACCAATATTTCATTCTGTCAAACCCCATGCGATGTATTAATGTTGTTATAAATTGATTATTTTTTGTGTATATTAAGGCTTTGCCTATTTTTAATAAATAAACTTCTTCCACTATAAAACCAACCTAGAGGCATATTTGTCCTTATTATATGTGTTGCTAAAATGTTAACCCACCTTCAAAACACCAACATAGGAAACAGCTCAGTTGGAGAATATAAGCTAGGAAAAGCCAAAATGCAACAGTGATCAGTCAAGTTTACATAATACATTACAAATGCCTGTAACTTTTCTTTTTTTTCTTATTGAAACTTACCACAGGTAATCTAAGTATAAATTGTGATTCTAAGTCAGCTACAGGTTCTGCTTCTATTTTGGACATATTTTTTTCTTTTTAATGCACACTTAAGATTTTTTAATCCTTTAATTATACACTACAAACTATACAAATGTATATAAAGCTCAGTATAATAATTTATTTATATATTAATATATTGTATTCGTCTTACATTTTCTTGATTTAACTGTCAGTGTATCAGTGTCAATACGATAGATTCTTCTTCCATTCATTTGCTTGGCCTTAGCTACTAGGGCTATCCGGCCAGGATAATACTATAGATAAATAATATACTATAAGTCAATACCATCGAGCAAAAAGACAATAGAGGGAATGTAAAGGTAGTGGGGGCAAACATATTGTTAGACAGAAAGTGCGATCTTTAGAGGCCACTTTAAACAAGGAAAGAGAGTCTCTCTCCTTGTTTGACATCAAATTTAGTTGGGTTATGTTATTGTTTATCCCAAATGTCACATGAAATCTTATTTATATTGAAGTTTTTTAACAATCTTGTCGCATTTTAGACACTTATCATTAATAATTAATTAAAAATTTCTCGTCTAAGACACATTCTGAAAAATATTATATAGCTACTATTGATAAGTGTCGGAAAATTTAAATTTCGCGCATTCGCATTTCCGGATATGTCCGCCATCAGAGGCCACTTTTTTGGTCTCCTTTTCATAAGGATTAGATTCCCTCTTTTGTCTTATTGCTCGATGGTCAATACCAATAGAATATAAAGAGCAAAAGAAGCATGGATGAACATGCGAGAAACTAGGGAATTTACTAAGAAAACAAAACACATTCAATGCAAACAAAAAGAAGTCAAATACAAAGAATAAACTGACGATTTTCACATTTGGTCCCAGTGAAGATAGCCTCAAATTAGCTCAACTCTAGCACAGAATAATAAACAATCAGAATGCCCACTCTCAGATGCTGAATTTAAAGTTTTTCAGCACGCGCGCCATATTTTAGAAGGAAACACATAACACAGACATATGATTTGTGAGGTTATGTAATTGTTTATATTTATGTTTAATTATATTTATGTTTATATATTTAACAATGTTAATATAATTGTATAGTATGTCTATGATTGCCGTAAGTCAATTAAACCGGATTAATTTTTCAATGCACACCACATAAATTCACTGGTTCCCTTTAAAACATGGCGGAACGTGATGCGCGTACTTAATTTTACATGGAGAGTGGGCATTCTGATAGTCCGTGAGGTCACATGATATTTACACGAAATATTTAGGCGGCAGGTGTGTTTTTTTAGAATCACTTTGCTCAGTACACTGGCGTTACAGACACTAGACATATTTTATTAAATTCGCGTAAAAATAATATTCAAAGATTTCTATTGATGTTAACTTATAGAAATACACAATAATATGTTTCATTTAATTTGTATAAATGCATTATAAAGCGTTTTTATGAAGAACATTTGTTCGGAACATACTGTAACCTGTAACCGTAATCGAACGAAGGTGATATAAAGGTCGATTCACACACATCAGTCACGTCACAGTCACGGTACCGAACCGGTCCTGTTTGGTCACAGAACTATCAACTATCTGACAGCTGGCAAACTGTTCGTCAACTGATGAGTGTGAATGCCGGCGCCATATTTGTATTAAAGAATATTTTGTATGACGGATTGTTCGATTCGGCGCAATCACTGTGACGAGATGGTGACCAGACGTGACTGATGTGTCTGAATCGACCTTAAAGGTCGATTCAGACACATCAGTCACGTCACAGTCACGGTACCGAACCGGTCCTATTTGGTCACAGAACTATCAACTATCTGACAGCTGGGAAACTGTTTGTCAACTGATGAGTGTGAATGCCGGCAACATATTTGTATTAAAGAATATTTTGTATGACGGATTGTCCGATTCGGCGCAATCACTGTGACGAGACGTGACTGATGTGTCCTGAATTGACCTTTAGAGAGATATCGCAACGTCAAACTACCGTTTCAACACGTAAATAACGGATAACGGTCTATTGAAACCATCGAGCAATAAGACAAAAGAGGGAATGTAAAGGTAGTGGGGGTAAACATATTAATAGACAGGAAGTGCCATCTTGAGAGGCCACTTTAGACAAGGATAGACAGTCTCTTTCCTTGTTTAAGAAGTCAAATTTAGTTAGGTTCATTATATAAGGAAACAAGGTATGCTCACTAGTGGACTCGTTTTTGCACATTTCTGCGCCGACCAAAATCCACCATCTTTTCAATATGTCACATGTGTGTAGGGATGGTGACCTGATCCCGTACCAGTTACTTTGGAACATGTATTTTATTTATACTTGTGGAACTGATCCCTAACACCAATATATTATAAAAAACGAGTACGGGTCATGGCCGTATAAATAAAGATCTTTATTTATACGTCCATGGTACGGGTACTGTACTCATAGTGTAGCGTTTTTTTATTTAAAGTGTATAGAAAAGATTTCTGTGTTACGCTCCTGTTGTTTTTACCAAAGAAAACAATCGAAATAATATTTCAAGTTTTTTTTGACGAGATTTTAAATGCGTATATTTCTACCGATTCAAAAGTAAATATAGATGTTTTTTTTGTCTGTGTTTAGATTCAAATATCGAACCTTTTGTTATAAGCCAGGTAAAACTCAAGTTTAAAATACGCACGTATTTTGTTAATTTGTATTATGTAAATTTATGATGCCCCCTGATAAAAAAAAGGTTTTATTTGTTTTCTTCGTTAAAAACGCAATAAATATGAATTCCCCTAATATTATAGTTGTTTTTCGTTATTAGACGAGGGTCAAAAAAAAAAGGATATTTGTTTGTTTAGGCAATAAAGGAACATTTAAAATTTGTTTTTTTGTCGATACGAGCGAGGGGATATTGTTTTGGTTCTTGAGTTTGTGGGGACAGGTTAGCTGCAAGACGGAAGGGAAATTTTTGGCCAGTTTTCTTGTAAAATGTAACGAAGCAAAGGAGTCCAAGAACAGATTTGAAACGGTGTAGATGTTATACAATGTAGAGTCCAAGAAAAGATTTGAAACTGGGCAGACGGCTGACAATGTAGAAAGTCGGTAAAGAGACCGGCTAAAAAGTGTTGAAAATAGTAGACTATATTCTATGTAATATGTCAAATTTGAAAGGAGTAATCACTATTTTCATTTTTCTAAGTACCTAAGGGATTTGTGTTGCCTGCAAAAATTTTCGAAAGATAATCTCACATGTTGCCGTTGTGTCCAGTTTTATGTATTCCTGTTTTTTAAGAAGCCCTTTCCAAAGTCTTGTGTTCCAAATTTTTAACCTCAAGTTTGTAATATTTGTCCTAAGAAGCCGTCCCAGAGTATGTCTCACAGTATGGAAATAGATTTGATCGTGTGGCAGAGAAGGTAACCCCAAAAATCTTAGTGTGTTTAGTGAAACCAAGGTAACCCTTTTTTTGTTTTAAACTTTTGAAGGAAAATAAACATTAAAATAATAATTGCTTTCATACAATTTAAAAGTTTTAATAATTAATATTGTAAATCTTAGAGTGTGGTTATACTTTCAATTTGATTTGTTCTCCGTTGTAAGTAAGATTAAGATTTTATGTTGACAGCTAGCAGCTAACTTTATTATTTTTTTTGACAATAATTTGCTTTGGTTTTTTAAAGAAGATTAACCTCTCTATGAATGTTTTCATTTTAAAGATATTTCTTTATTTGTAATAAATTATTTCTGACACAGTTTCATTAACAGTACAACAGTTAATATTTCAGTAAAATTTGTAAATATTTATAGCAATCTCCTTTGTAGACAAATAAGCACGTAAGTTTTTGCTAATTTTTGTATTATGTTTGTATAATATGTTCTTGTAAAATCTGTATTTTTGATAACTGTTTGGTGAGACAAAAATAAATGTTTAATTTGTTTCTCTGATCTATTTTGAGTTTTATTTGAAAAAGATATTTCTTTTTTTTCTATATTTTTGATGTTATACAATTATTTCCCTAGTTACAACTAGTGGTTGTAATAGGTATAATTGGGCACCTCAAGTGGCGCCCTATAATAAATTTCTTGAGGTGTTTCCGTTTATTTTCATTCTGTTTGTCCCAAGAGATTTGTATAAGTACCCCTTTATTTCTTTTTTTTTGTAGTTGCCCCAATCTAACCCCCAATATCTTCAACTTATCCACGACCCAGCTCTCCAACAACCATCTGAGTGTCCGTATGCACTTGTTTCGATTATTTTGTTTGCCCAATCTTGTCCCCCATATTCTTACCCTGTGGTAAGCAAAATAGTCGTTACAATAGTAAGTGTAAGTGAGCATACCTGACCTGATCCACAAAAATACTTGGATCAACCACCTCTACATGCGTGACGTCTGCTTTGTTTACTTTTGCATTTTTTAACCTTACTTTGCAATGTATTGGAATTTAAATGTAAATGTGTTTTTGTTTTGTTTCGATTTTTTAAAATTATTTTAGCAAGAGTCTGTTCAGATCATTTTAAATATGAATTAATTGGAATAATGTATAATATTAATTTTATTTTATTTAATTTAACTACGATATTTCGTATCAATTTTGTACATATTTGAATTGCCGCCTTCAAAATGGCGGATTTTGGTCGTAAACGTGATTGGCTGTTCAAAATAGATGCGCGTGAGCATACCATGTTTCCTTATATCATGGTTAGGTTATGTTATTGTTTGTCCCAACTGTCACATGAAATTTTATTTATATTGAAATCTTTTACCAATTGTGTCACTTTTTAGACTATTATAGTTAATATTTAATTAAAACTTTCTCGTCTGAAAAATATTTTATAGCTATTGTTAATAAGTGTTGGAAAATTTAAATTTAGCGCCTTTGCATTTCCGGATATGTCCGCCATCAGAGGCCACTTTTTTGTCTCCTTTTCATAACGATTAGATTCCCTCTTTTATCTTTTTGCTCGATGATTGAAACGCAGGTATCAAGAGAGTTATCGCAAATTGTTCTGGGCGGGGTACGATAAGACTTACAGTGGTATTCATAGTTGTTCGCCAGGAAGAGTCGCCGGCGGTTCTTCAGTTAGCGAACTCTCCATCGAGATTTCATCCCCTCCAAATCGTTTCTACTCATTCATATAAATATTATAATGTATAATATAATAAAGTTTTTAATATTGGTAATATTATTAAAGCTTTTAATATTGTTTTTTAATATTAATAATAATATTAAGTAATTAAATACTGCGCCTTGCTTAAAAAAAGTACGAGATAAATAACTCGTTTTTTTTTTAATGAAATTGCAATTTTCTTGCAAATGCTTGGTTTTTTTTTTAAGATAATACAAATTGTATGAAGAGCAGCTAAGCGTTGGATAGTCAGTGGCGAATCTACGAGGAGGGAAAAAGTATCTTCTTTTTTTTTTGCCAATACTTTGACTGAACATAAAACCAAGAGAGGATGGAATGTTGTCAGACCATTAATATTATTGAATTATAACCAGTACGTGACAAAAAACGATGTAGAACATGTATGGATAAAATTTGAAAAAACATAATTTACGAGTGTGCTGATTGTGACAAAAAAACCTGGACTATGCATAGTATATTGTTTTCGCAAATACCATTCAACCAACAGATAGATTGCATCCAGTATATTAGTTTAAATAAAAATTTTATTTTCTAAAGACCTTTTAATTGTTAGCTGATGAAGCTAGGATGGTGGTTGAAAAAGCCAATTTGGAAAAAATAGAATTAGAAAAAAAATTATCTTCCAAAACAGTCGATTAATTATGTGTGTTTTTTCATTTTTTTATTAGTTTAATTTCGGTAAGGCTATTATTATTTTACTCATATTTATATGTGTAAGTTATTATTACTTGTAATTACATTTACAGTTTATTATTACTCTTATTTACATTTACGTACATACATTTATTTTTCTTGATTTGTTTTTTATTTATTGATATGGGAAAGTGATAGGTTTTTAAGGAATTTTGAGTAGTATTGAGCAGGAAAATTTGAAATTTTAAAAAGGGAGAATTGTAGATATTTATTTATTACTTCAACACGGCTAAGTGAAAGAGCGCCAAACGGTGTAACATAAAATTTAAATCAATTAAAATGTTGTTCAATAAGTCTTCTTCGTACAATATGTCCAATATTTTGAGCTTGATTCGGTATGTGAGGTTCATTATCATCCAGTTCTTCTTCCACATTATCTTGTTCATCATTTACATCATTCACTTTGATCCCAATATTGTGAAGAACTGCACATGCCACAATTATTTCTGGAACTCTTTCCAATTTATTATTTAAACCCTGACTCAAACAACAAAATCTTTATTTCCACAATCCAAACAATCTCTCAATGGTATTTCTCGTTCTAATATGAGATCTGTTATATCTTACTTCTTGTTCAATTCCAGGATTTAAAAGAGGCGTCATTAAATACGGTAAACAAGTATAGCCACTATCTACAAGAAGAAATCCTGTTAAACTGCCATTCTCGAAACGGTGTTTCACTGAACTAGTATTGAAGATCATCGAATCATGTTCTCTTCCAGGCCAACGAGCTACAACATCGAAAATTTCCTAAATTGGGTCCACCCATTACTTGGACGTTTATTGAAAAATATCTTTTCCTGTTTCTATATATCTGGGCCATATTCCCTCCAGGACTTTTTATTGGTATGTGGGTACAGTCTATACACCCTGTTACTTTGGGAAAATTGGCAATATCGTAAAACAGCCTTTGGTTCTTTCTCTGGTTTTCGAGACCTTCAGGAAATTTTATTATGTGGGTAATAGCTGAGCAAGTAGGCGGGAAATTTTAAAAATGCATCTCGAAACCGTGGGTTGTGAAAATCCTCTAAGATCTCCAGTTACAATCTAAAAATTCAATTAAAATTAACTATACTACGATCTACCATATATAATATTAAAAAATATATACATATATCATGTTCTGAAAATATCTATACCTTTTTCTAAATTCATTATCATTATAAAAGTGTAATGGATTTTGCATGTCCCTTGTATATCTTCTGGGTACTTGTAATATATCATTTTGTTCATTTATTTCTCGTATAACTACATAATATTGATGTAAATCGTCCATTGCAAGCGTATTTCAAATTGACGGGCGAATCGCCAGAGCATGCATAAACCTTCTCTGGCGAAACTTCGAAAATATCTAAACAGGGCATGCGTCATTCGAGTGTGAGATCACTGTGAAAGCGACTGGCGCGTATCCAGCGAAATGCCAGCGACTGTTCGGAGAAAGATGCTTTACGCTTGCGTCAACCAGGCTGTAGGTCGACTAGGTGCATCGAGCAATAAGACAAAAGAGGGAATGTAAAGGTAGAAGGGGTAAACATATTGATAGACAGGAAGTGCCATCTTGAGAGGCCACTTTAGACAAGGAAAGACAGTCTCTTTCCTTGTTTAAGAAGTCAAATTTAGTTTGGTTATGTTATTGTTTGTCCCAACTGTCACATGAAATTTTATTTATATTGAAGTTTTTTACCAATTATGTCACTTTTTAGACTATTATCGTTGATATTTAATTAAAACTTTCTTGTCTGAAAAATATTTTACAGGTATTGTTAACAAGTGTTGGAAAATTTAAATTTAGCGCCTTTGCATTTCCGGATGTGTCCGCCATCAGAGGCCACTTTTTGGTCTCCTTTTTATAACGATTAGATTCCCTCTTTTGTCTTATTGCTCGATGACTAGGTGGTGAACAGCCAAGGTTATTAAAAATAGACAGGTTGTCTGGTAACTTTACACCAATTAGCGTCGAGAATCTAATGGCGGGAATGACGTCACTGAGAATGCTACATTCAAATTCACTCACTTGACTCCTTAAAATGAACTCGGAAAGCAGCAATGATTGTAAATATATTAATCTGTGTATATTGAAAAAAATACGTTTGGACTTTTAATAACTATTTATTTCATTCAATATTTAAAAAATGTGGGAGAGAAGTACCTGCAGAGTTACAGAAATCATAAAATATTATTGCAGCTAAACATATGTAGTAGAATAGCATTACTATATTAAATTGGAAATAGATTCTTTCTTGTGTATAAATGTGACTAAAACATGTTAATATACTATATTAATAATGGGTTGAATACAATTTACTTTTTTTTAAATTATTTTGAATTGAGGATAATGCATGTAGTGGATTATTATAAATTCCTCCAAACAAGTAAACCATGCTGAAAAAAAGATTCAACTAAAGATTTATATATTAGAATTAGTAGTTTTTCCCTTAGCTTCAATATATTTAAAGAACATCTGATTACATTACTGGATTATATAATAGAATATAAAAAAGATATTAAAAAATGATTCCATTAAATAGATACCTTGTAAGTTGTACATAAATGACAGTAAACTCTAAAAAAAACTTTAATTCCAGGGCAATAAAAGAGATTTTCACCGTTTTATATATTCAATTGATTAGTAATTTTTAAAGTGTGTGTTGAATTTATAAATGATTGTTTAATGGCGTTCATTCAAAATAAAAAAAAAATATTGTTATTTCATGACGTTTTACTTTATTTATTGTTTAAACCATCTTTTGATAGCTGCAATATTAATTTATTATAATTTTATATGTAGTATGAAACTATATATTATATATATATATATATATATATATATATATATATATATATATATATATATATATATATATATATATATATATATACTTCATCTAATTTAGATAACGACTTACGTCATGATCTACGTCAGAGATCGAAGTTGACATAGTTGCCAAAGTATAAAAATATCCTGAATCCATTTTAAATCAAATAGGTCACATAATGATTGCAACAGTATTGCCATCTCTTTACACTGACTATTTAAATTCTTAAATGATATTTTTAAAATAAAACACACTAATTTTGTTCTAAAAAGAACAGATTTTATTAAATAGTTAAAAATATAAAACAAGAGACATTCACTTTAAAATTCAAAATAATAAAGTACAAAAAGTGTCAACACCGCAACTGTCAAGTAAGTGTTACCAATTTATGCCAAAATTTTACCTTCGTTCGATTACAGTTACAGTGTGTTCCGAACAAATGTTCTTGAGAAAAATGCTTTATAATGCATTTATACAAATTAAATGAAACATATTATTTGTGTATTTCTTTAAGTTAACATTAATAGAAATTTTTAAATATTATTTCTACGCGTATATAATAAAATATGTCTAGTGACTGTAATGCCAGTGTACTCGTAAAGTGATTCTAAAAAAGAACACACCTACCGTCTAAATATTTCGTGTTGGTATCATGTGACTTCACAGGCTATGACGCCGATGACGTACATCGTTATATAAATTAGATGAAGTGTATATATATATAGACTTTAATTACATTAAAAAATTTTTTTCCTCACTTGAGGATCTGAATAAAATCAAATGAAGGATTTAAAAAATTAGGATGACACAATTTAAAAGTTTTTATTGATAATATAATTAATTCACCACTTTTTTCATCTTTTTTGCCTTCTGCCTATTTTCATTGGAAGCTTTTCTCTTTTTTTGCTTTTCTTCCTCTAGTTTCATGTTAAGAAAATTAATCCGGACAAATATCCTTTGTCTACAAAAAGATTGTATTAATTCTTTTGGTATATCTTGTACCTTGGTCGCAATATAGTCAGTGCTTTTTTTTAAAATATCCTCTTTCTCTCTAAATAAATCTCCATGAAATTGTTGGAAATAAGTATTCATTTCAAAAACTTTATTCTTCCAATCTTCAGAAGGTTCTGTTAAACCGTCAAAAGATAAATTTTGCAGGAATGAGGGCAATCGACAATAATTATGGTAGTTCTCTTCGGCTTGGTGTGTGTATTGTCCCAAAAACGGATATTTTTTCCTATGTTTCTTTGCCAAGAAACCAGCAATATATATTAAGCCATCCATTTTGGAATCACCATTGGTAGTAGAGTCAGCAATTGCAGTGGTTGATGATTTGCTGCTGCCAATATTTAGGTTTTCATCCGTATCTTGCTCCAGGGTTACATTAACCAACTTAGCTTGTTTTAGCGTACTTGCTATAAGATATTCCTCAACTGGAGCATCTTGAACATTTGCATTGGCTGTGACTATCCCAGGATTCTTACCAAGTAATATCATCCGTATCCTATAAATGGCATTCATAGGAGATGGATGGTCATGTAGGCCACCACGAGTTCTCAACTAAAAGACAAATATCAGATAGTCAGATGATTACAATATACAAACATAATATACAGATATGTCTATGATACTTACTTGAGAGAAGAAATTTTCCAAACAATCTTGGTTTAAACGATGGGTCAAAATATAATTAATTCCATATTCTTGCCTCATTGTAGTAAGTAGACCCTGCAGTGATCTATTTGACATTAGTATACCCTTTTGGAAAACTTGAAGACTCTGTTTACCTATGCAAACCATTTTACTAATAGTTGTTGAAACATCAGCTAATAATTCGTCTTGATCATTTAATTTTTTTCCATATGGATTTTTAGAGGGAATAGAAGGAGACAGTGTATATGAATTCATCAAATCAAACCAATTATTTATGGTTTGGAAGAAAGCGCCAGTTTTAGCTGCAGCAGTCTTATCACAGCCAGGTAAATACTGTTTCAAAGTATTTCTTGCACAATTCAAGTGTACAGGTGTTAACTTGTAACATGAGTTAATTTCTGATCTTGTGTTATCAATCAAAGCTTTTACAGGATTTTTATTTATCACTGTACCATCCTCTAAAATAAAACCTGTATCCACAAACCAATTTCTCACAAGTTTAAGTAAATGGGGAACATCTGCAAAGAAGAAAATAGGTTTTTTTGTCACAGGGTGCTGAATAAAGGTATTTTCTACAGACACTCCCATTTCCTTCCATACTCCTTGGTTGCTAGCTCCACAGTCTGAGGTGCAAGCAACAACATTGTAATTTATTTTATATAATTCCTCAATTACATTTTGTAAAAGATTTTGAGTCATTTTTTATCAAATCCAATATATACTGGCTGTTTCCACTGGTCAATGAGACCTCGTGCCATTATAACTTGCATATATGAGTGTGGACCAAGTAGCTCATCATTTTTTTGAAAATACTCATAAGTAGAATACACTTTACATTCATCATATGATAGAACTGTTGCACGAAATGTTTGTGGTTTATTCTGACCTGATATATTCATAATACGTAGAATATCATTTAAAATTCCATTTGACACACTAATATTTGCAGCCCACTGTTGCAATGTGGATATTGCAGGTAGTGGATAATGCAATGTTTTCCTTAAAAAAATATAAGCTCGTTTACTAAAGTACCTTAGTGTAAAAGCCCTTGATAAGTCTTCTTGGGACCAGCGAGCCTTTGTTTTCTTTTTTAAAATTATTTTTAGTTGGTTAGGAGTTAAAAGGTCTTTAAAAATATGTCTTGCTTTTTCCTCAAACTTAATTTCCCTTTCCAGTATAGTTGTCTGAAGTTCTCTAATCAACGATTTAAGATTTTTTTCAATATCTTCTTTTTCTAGTAATTTTTTTTGAAGTTTTAAGTTTTCTTCTTTCATTTTTCTCAATTCTCTTTTTAATATATCTAATTCTGATTCTTTATTGTCCAAAGGTATTTCTGTTAACTCAATATGTTGTGTATGAGTATTCGTTTGTATTGCTTTTATCTGCTCCTCTTCAGTATTCTGTAAAATTAAATGTTCAACAATATCTTTGTTATCTTTCCTGGCCATGCGTTTTGATCTTACACTTATTTCTTTTATACCATCTTCATTTGGCAGTAGAAATAAGGAGGGAATTGCTAAAATTAAAAGTTTTAATTACAACTAAGTATGTGAAGTTAACATTAATGATATTTGTTTGTTTTTTACTTTATTTTGTAAAACTCAATCACAAAAATAACTCAAAGTCAGTGAATTAACACATTTTTACTAAACATTTAAATGACTATACCTACTTACCATCTTTTTTCAGCTTTTTAGGTTGAGTGTCTAATATTTTCGCTTTTAAAGCATCCTCATAATCGTCCATGCGAAAGTGTATACTACAAATTCTTTTATTTAAACAGGACCACTTATCCTTCCTATGACACTTGCTCATCCATTGTTTCTGAATTTTTACATTTTTGGGAATGTAAAAAACATTAAATTCCTTCCATCCTTTTTGGAATTTTTTGAATTATTTTTGCAGATTGCTACACTACAAATATTGCCACCAGTCATCTGAATCAATAAAAAAATTGAATTAAGTTATGTTTTTCCTGCATTAATCCCAATGTTACCTTTATTATATAATACAGCAGAAATAAAATCCAGTAAGACACAACCACCTTAAATGTTGGTAAAAATATCTACTTGTAAGACTTGTATAAGAGTTTTGGGTCCAAGATGTATACCAATAATCACTCAATAATATCTATAGACACATTATATCTCAAGATATTAACAGAAACTAAAGCACTAACGATATAACAACAAAATATAGCCTCCAAACCACTTCGCCTATGTTGTTTTCAAACAATTCGTAAAATTGACCCCCTGGGTGACGTCACACGTTATATTTCATTCTGTCAATGTCATGAGTTACCATGCAACCTCCCTTTTATTGACCTTGGTGAACAGCCAGCGACGCGCTGGAGACCGACTATGAATACGGGTGTTAACGTTATTATGACAACCGACGTTTGGCATTAAATGTAACCTAAAATACACCCCAAAAGCAAAAACCAATTTAATCAAACACACTTTTCGGTTAGCGTTCACGACATAAGGTCTAGTTTGGGAGGCTGTGTTTTCAACTCTTTCCATCTAATTTTCTGTTGTGTGAGTTTCTAAAAGGTGAGTTGAGCTTGATAATAACTAATAAAGCCTTGTATTGTTAGATAACTTTTTTGCTTATTGGCTTAATTTTTTTTTTTTTTTGCTCTCTGTTTGCATGCTTATCTCTTTTGGTTGATTGTTTGAAGTAGTATGAGCGACACTAGGGGGGGGGGCCCCCCCAGCACAGGGCTAGAATGCCAAGAACAGATGGATAATGGTGATAATTTTGTTAATAATTCGACCAGTAATAGCAATAACCTTGAAAAAGAGCCAGTTTTTTATTCACAAAACGACAATGGGCCGTTTTTGGTATATGTGGAATCCACTGAAAAAGTGGGTTTCAATATTGGTAAATTCAACAATATTAAAATTGCTAGAGATATTTTTATTCAAAACTTAACTGACATTAAAAAAATTAATAACAAAGGCTTAAATAGAATCTCAGTAGAATTTGTTAACTTTCAAGCTGCAAATAATTTTGTAAAAAATAAAACTCTTCTTGATAAAGGCTATAAAATATTTATACCATTCAATTTTGTAACTTGTAAAGGATTAGTTAGGCAAATTGATGTTGAATTAGGAGAGAGAGAACTGTTAGAATTTTGTAAAACTAACAGCTCGGTAGAAGTTCTTCAAGTTAAGAGATTAAACCGTAAAATAGTTAAAAATAATGAAACTACATATGAACCTACTGGATCGGTTCTCTTTACATTTAAAGGTGTTTGTCTCCCTAAATCCATAAATTTGTATAGATTGGAAAGACCTATTTCTGTATATATTCCCCCAGTAACTCAGTGTTTTAGATGTCTAAGGTATGGCCATACACGTACAAATTGTAAAGGCAGGGAGAGATGCTTCACCTGTGCTGAAGAAAAAACATCAGATGGGGAGGTTCACTCTTCCTGTAAAATTAAATGTTTTTATTGTAAAAATCCCCATAAATCAACCGATAAAAGTTGTCCCGAGTATACAAGACAAAAAAATATCAAAGAGCTCATGTCTTTTGAAAATATAACTTTCTATGATGCTAGCGAAATAGTTAAAAAAACTTATTTGACACGTGATGAATTTGTATATCGCCCCTCCGAATTCCCTATTATTAAAAACTTTAATACTAATGAAAAAACACATGATAATAAAGATAACCTTATTCAACCCTCACAAAGACGTACGCATCATGTAAGAACCGATCCTATCAAAAGATCTTTTCAACAAGTCGTGGCTGAAAACAATAAAAAAAAAGGATAATTCACAAAGGCTATGATAAAAAGGCTCATAATGAAAATTTATTATTTCCCAACTCAAGATCTCAAAATGAAAACAATTCACCAAATTTCTCAAAAAAATTTGAAAACAATATAAATACACAGTTGCCTACTACTAGTGCAGTTCACACTTATAATTCAGAAGAATCTACTTCCTCATATCCAGATGAGGTTAGATATATTATTAATGCAATCTTAAATACGTCCGAAAATAATAAAAAAGTAATTAAAAACATATTATTCAGTCAAAATTTTAATATGAATATTGACCCTGGTTCCCAATCGGACTCAGAGTCCTAAATAACCTTCTTTTCTTTTCATCTAGGTTAGATATAATTAAGTTAAAGATAATTTGTTGGAATCTAAGAAGCATAAATTCAAACAGGGGTAATTTAATTAACTTAATTTACAAAGAAAACCCGGATATTTTTTTAATAAATGAGTCATGGCTAAAAGCCAATGACAATTTTAAACTCAATTCATATAACATAGTTAGGCAGGATAGAGATGATGGGTATGGTGGGATTGTAACATGCATTAAAAATAATATAATATTTAAGAAAATTAAATCTTTTTCTTCAGAACATATTCAATATATAATAATAGAAATAGGTAATTTACAAGTAATTAATTTTTATTGCAACTCACATATGCATATAAATAACAATATTTTAAATGATCTTATTTCCTTCAATCCTAAAAATATTATAATTATGGGAGATTTTAACTCTCATCATCCCTTATGGGATAAAGCTACACCCAACAAAGGAGGTAGAATAATTCATGATTTCTTATTTGATAATGATCTAGTTGTTATGAATGATGGTACACCAACACTATTTCAATTGTCAGCGGCAATACCAAGTGCTGTAGATTTGACTATGGTAAGTGGGAATCTAGCTATTAGGTCTAATTGGGATACTATTAAGATTGTGGTAACAGTGACCACTTTCCTATACGTCTTGTACTTAATGATAATGGCAATTGTGAGGTACTTAACAACACAATTAGTCCTTATAAAATTAGAAACTTTAAAAAAGCTGATTGGGAAGCGTACCATAATAAATTTTTGATATACCTTCAAGATTTAGATTATAACTTAACCTATGATCAACTAATGTATATTATTAACATTGTAGCTGATCAAGTAATTCCAGTTAAACAGGCCGGTATACATGTTAAAAGGGGTAATGCCTGGTGGGATGATGATTGTACATCCTGGGTTAAGGAAGGAAAAAAGCCATAGCAAATTTTAATAATTTTCCATCTATGGAAAATTATATATTAGCAAAAAAAACCATTGCATTAACTAAGAAAAAATTAAATAATAAAAAAAAAGAAAAGTTTAGGCTTTTTTGTGAAACTTTAAATAGGAACTCTAGCATGACTTATGTTTGGAACAAGATTAAGAAATTCAATAATAATAACCTCAAAACAGGAAGATTTAATCTTACTATTCCAGATAACCTTAAAATATCTATTTTAAATAAAATGTCAATCATAAATATAGATCCAAATTTTGTTCTTAACAACATAGATGAAAATTTAAAGCACTTTTCCATAAATGAATTAAACCTGGCTTTAAATAAAAAGAAATCATCCGCTCCTGGTATGGATGATATATCTTATGAAATGTTTCAATTTTTACCTTTCAAAGCTAAGCAAATTCTTATTAATAGTTATAATAAAATTTTAATGGGTGGAGAAATACCAGCCGCATGGAAAACATTTAATATTATTAGTTTTTTAAAACCAAATAGGGATCCGACAAATCCAGAAAATTATAGACCAATTGTCCTGTCTTCATGTGGAGCCAAAATTCTAGAAATAATGATCAAGAATCGATTAGACTGGCAATTGGAACATAATTTAAAATTTTCAAATAATCAGACTGGATTTCGTAAAGGAAGAGGTATATATGACAACATAACATTCATCACATCATACATTAACCTGGCATTTCAATCCTCTGAGTCAGTCATCGTAATTTTTTTAGACATAAAAGCTGCATACGATAATGTTGACATATATAAACTCTATAATAAACTTAAAAACTTAGAAGTGCCTATCCGAATGTGTAACCTAATTTTCAATCTTTTAACAGAACGATCACTATATTGTAGGGGTAATGACGGCTCCTTTCTGGGTCCTGTAGCAACAACCTCGGGTATACCACAGGGCTCCCCTCTGAGTACTATTTTATTCAATATTTATTTAAGGGATATTTTTGATTTAAATTTGGGAGAAGCATCTATCATAGGGTATGCTGATGACTTGGCAGTTATGATCAGAGGAAAAAGTGTAGCAACCATGGTAAATAATATCAATAATGCTTTAAAGCACATAAATGCACACCTTCGTGAACACAACCTGTCACTTTCCATGGATAAATGTGAGGCAGTATGGTTCACTAGAGGGAGGAAACATACCATCCCACCCCCATACATATTAATAACGTAATCATTGCATTTAAAAAGGAGGTTAAATATTTGGGTATTATACTGCAAGAAAACATGAAATGGTCATCACACATTAATAACATTACAAATAAAGCAAAAAAATCATTAAATGTATTAAGAGCACTGTGTAGGGTTTGGTGGGGTGCAGATCCAAACACACTTTTGATAGCCTTTTCTGCTCTAGTACAATCACATCTTGATTTTGGATCAATGTTTCTTAGACCATGTTCTAAGGCGGCTCTCAGTAAATTGGATGTGGTGTTTTATGAGGGATTACGTATATGTATGGGATGTATGCGTTCCACACCCAGGGTTGCACTTTTGGCTGAAGCATCTATATTAGATCTGGAACATAGAAGAAAACTACTGGCCCTTAAATTAATTTCAAAATTCTTAGTTGTAACAAATCATCCCTCTATTCAATTTATCAACGACTTTCTATTAAAAATAATCCATAGACCAGAGTTTTGGAATAAGGACAAAATACCATACCTAGTGGAAGCACTTCAGCACTATAGGCCTTATTTAAAGTTAATATATAGAGGTTCAAATTTTCCTGTTACGAAATTGATTTTCATATACTCAATAAACCTTTAAATCTTGTTAACTGTAATTGCAAAAAAGGAGACATCATGTCAAGATTTAATTTTGAAGTCGAAACTAATAGTCTAAAATCTCAATATACTTTCATTTTTTCTGATGCGTCAAAAAGGGACAACAGAGTGGGTTTTGGTATATTCATTCCATCCCTAAACTATAAATTTTCGTCACGTCTTCCCAATCATCTAAGTATTTACAAAGCAGAAATAATTGCCATACATGATGCAGTAAAAACTGCCATTAATAAAAAAATTAAAAATGTGATAATTTTCTCAGATTCACAGGGGGCTATAACAAAACTCTGTAATCCTTCTTTTGCAACAAATTCTGAATACTGGGTTCTTACGACAAAAAGGCTAATTGCTTCATCTAACATGAATGGTTATAATATCCAATTATCCTGGATACCGGGTCACTCAGGTATACCTGGGAATTCAGAGGCAGATACTTTGGCCAAAATTGGAACAGATCTTAATATTCCCAGAAAAATGGTTTATGACATAAAAGATATTTCAAATTTCTTAAAACAGGATATTATAAACATTTTTAAAGATAAATGGAGAATCTTAGTCTCAACCAAACATCGTGGGTATGCTAGAGTTCAATCAACTTTCACCAATAAGACATGGTATGGCAATTTAAATTATAAAGATAGAAGACACATCACAACTAAAATTAGAATGCGTACAGGTCATTGCCTGACTAATGCCCATCTCTTCAAATCAATATAAAAGATGACCCTGCATGTGAATGCGGCATGATAGAAAACCTGAATCACATATTTTTCGAGTGCCCTATTAACCATATTCCTAATTTGGACTTATATAAGTATTTGTGTCAAAAAAGAAAATATCACCGTTATCCATGAATGACATTCTATCTTCTCCGGAAAACGAAACTATAGAGATAATCATGCAATTCATTAACATTAATAAAATCAAACTCTGAAGCTCAACTATCCAATTTCCCTGATGTTTCCTATAATCCTGCCTGTTTTAGTGCTTTGGTGTTGTCCGCTTATTCCATTTGTTGTAATATTACTTATCCTCCAGTATTTTTGCCGTAGTTATCAAGCTATATAGAAACAAGAAACGCGCTAAACACGAGAAAAGCTGTAGTCCAGTGAAGTTTCCAGAGATTCCTGCATGGCCCAGAGCCAGACAAAGTGGGGTCTCACACAAATCGGGCTGGCAATTGCCTTGCAGCAAAGCCATCAATACGACAAGACAAGACAAGTAACCTAAATTAGAATAGAAATCTGCTAGAAATTAATGTTAGTAATACTCGAATACTTAACTGTTTTATTGAAAAATGGATTTAAAAATTGATGCAGCAATAATAGCTGGTGCCGATGATAATGAAATTGAAGATTTTAATTCTTGTTCATTTCCTAGAAGGAGAAGGTATTGAGCAAGCAGAAGTGCATTTTATTTTAATGATTTAACCAATAGTCAATGCAAAGATTTCTTTTGTTTAGCTCCCATGACATTGGATTATTATTTAATTTGTTAAGAATTCCAAATGAAATACGAACTGCCAATAGGAATAAAGTTAACAGTAAACAAAGTATATCAAATTTTAGTTGTATCAAATGATTTGAAGTTTATTATTTTTAGAGTTAATTGCTCTCTTATCCTATTAAGAACAAGAAGGTTAATTTACCGAATCGTCTGAAGGATATTCAACATTTAAAACTTGTGCTGCAATGATGTAGAAAGTGTATAATAATGTAGCAGTTATATTTACGAATATTCATACTTGTTTTGTATGGCAGTGAAACAAGAGATTTTAATACAGAGTCACCCACTGTACAAGAATATTAAGAATTTAAAGAAAAAATAAACTAACAAAAATTGAATTAGTTTTATTTTACTAAAATCTACCCATTTAAATATTTCAACCTTAATAAACAATGAATGCTAGAAAAAAATTAAAAAGCACATATTATTAACAAAATAACATAATTTACATAATCCTAATTACAATACAATGTAAAAATAAGCATTCTCAGAAAAAATACATAAAATTAAATTTACAATATATCAGTAGTATCATAACAAGACATTTATTTAAGGAGTTACCATTTTTTACAAGTATATAACAAAATTGGATTAGTTTTATTTTTCTACTAAAATTTACCTATTTAAATATTTCAACCTTAATAAACAATGAAATGCTAGACACAAATTAAAAACCACATATTAACAAAATAAATAATTTACATAATCCAAATAATGTAAATACATTACGATGTAAAAAATAGCATTTTCAGAAAAAAAAATACATAAAATTAAATTTAAAATATCAGTAGTGTCATGACAAAACATTTATTTACGGATTTACCATTTTTACAAGTTTATAACGTTAACCTGTACAAAGCATAAGTTGCATTAAATAAATCAATCCAAATATTTTAAAAAGAAACACGTTAGAAAAAAATACAAATATCTTAATAACTTATATCCTAAGCACAAAAAGTTTAAAAACTTTAGTCTAAACAAAATAAGAACACACGTGTTTACTCAACAAACCAAACAAGATAATTCAGTCAGTTTATATATAGTTTCTAAAATTTGTATTCTTTGAAATAAGTTTGTGTTTCAATCCCAAATGTCAAATTATCGTTTAACGTAATTACCACCCCTTATTTCGACCCAAATAGCGGAAGCCCCAGAGATATGTAAGAGAGGGATATGACATACCATAAAATAGATGACGAGAGGCTGAGGCTAATTGCCACCAAGGTTAGTAGATATTTAAAGTAGGTGTCTCGTAACTATGTGGGCGAAGCGAGGGAAGGCAGAATGCCTAACGTCACTCATACGACAACGTCAAATTTGACAGTTGTCTGCACAAGTTCACGTTTGTATTCGTATATTTTTTTGTGGAATTTTCCTATAGTATCATTAGTTTTTTTATTTGTTTAGTTATTGTTTAGTTTTTATTTATAAGTATAGGTATAAGGACAATATTATTTATAGAGACTTATTATTTATTATTTGTGTACATAAACACTTGTGAAGTGTGTTGTCGTAGCTGTGTTTTATTTATCAGACCGATAAACCCAGGAATTAAAATAGTTTCTATTATTTAAAAATTTCACGGTCATGAACTAACAAACCTATAGCCTGAAGATTTGTGCTTGAAGACTAATCATTTTTTGTATTTTAAATCTAATAATAAATTATTTATATTACTTATTTGTTTTTTTTGCCTACCACTAGATATGATAAGAATGCTGCAAATTCCAGGAAAAACATAATAAGTAAGTTCCTACATATTTAGTATTTTTGCTTTTGAACTTTTTCTACTGTTTTTTTTTTGCGTTTTTGTTGCGAAATAAACTGTTATCTCCATTTATAACACACAATATTATCAATATAATCAATTCTATTTTTTGTCATCAGACTAATGATTTAAAAAAAAAATTGATATAATTACAATATAAGAATCACTTAACGTTCCTATACCCAAGAAAATCCCAAAATATATTGCAAAACCAGTTTTTGAAACTTTTTATTAGCATTGAAGCTTATGGCAATTTTAAAAGTGTCGTATGGGTGACGTATTCCCGCCTTTAAAAAGCGAGCATTTGATTGGTCTTATAGTTACGAGACAACCTACTTAAATATCTACTAACCTTGAATTGCCACCTTGAATTCCATCTTCTCATTTGACGACTGAATGATATTTTGACATCAGTTAGTGAGGTTAGGTAATCAGTATGTTCCAATGACGTATAATATATAGACTACGCAGTCCCCTATTCTCGCTATAGAATCGAGTGTCCGAAGATCTCGGCTCAAGTTGAAGGCAATGACGTATAATATATAGACTCGGTGAACGCTTTAAAAAGTGTCCAAAACATGAATACCTTTGTTATTGTTTATTGTTTTGATACGAAGATGCACGAAGTTCATGATTTCTTAACGAAGCATCACGAAGTTGATCTTGTGTTTGAAAACATCATGGACGTATGAAAACATTTTCTCCATTGTGAGTGACAAGCAAATTTTATTTTAAATTGTTGAAGTCATTTACTTACTATTTTAGTAAAATGCCCTATACTATTTTATCAAAATAATTATTTCTCTTATAGACGGAACAATAGAAATCATAAATATTTAATTTTAATTAAAAAAATAATTATTGTTATTAACATATAAATGAGCACGTCGCTGTTCTGATAAAACATACCTTCAACCTTGAGCCGAGATCTTTCGGACACTCGATTCTATAGCGAGAATAGGGGACTGCGTAGTCTATATATATATCGTCATTGGTTGAAGGTATGTTTATCAGAACAGCGACGTGCTCATTTATATGTTAATAACAATAATTATTTTTTTAATTAAAATTAAATATTTATGATTTCTATTTGTTCCCGTCTATAAGAGAAATAATTATTTTGATAAAATAGTATGGCATTTTACTAAAATAGTAAGTAAATGACTTCAACAATTTAAAATAAAATTTGCTTGTCACTCACAATGGAGAAAATGTTTTCATACGTCCATGAGTTTTCAAACACAAGATCAACTTCGTGATGCTTCGTTAAGAAATCATGAACTTCGTGCATCTTCGTATCAAAACAATAAACAATAACAAAGGTATTCATGTTTTGGACACCTTTTTTAAAGCGTTCACCGAGTCAATATATATACGTCATTGTATGTTCCATTATGTTCTATCTTTTATTCGACGAGTGTTCGACGATTTTGTCACGTGACCTATTGAAGTTATGTTTAAATTGTTTAGGAAAAAATATATTGAAAATGAAAAATGATATTTCCTTGAGTTATAGAAATAGCAGGTCGCCGTTTAGATTACATCAATCGGGCTGCAGCAAAGTGTTGATAAATATTATTACTTAAAGATTATAGAGAGAAGCTGTGTTACTTATTTTTTTAATGCATTTGATTGCCCAATACAAGGGCCATCTACATCAACAATTACCTCAATTGGTAAGAGATTGTTTTACAGAAAGCTGTTACTTTATGTGTTTTACATGCTGTTTTCCCCTACAATCTATAATGAATCTTCAAAGTAGAGGACAAGTTTTTATTGGAGAGTAAACCACCAAAAATTATTTGTAGAAGGATAAAGACAAACTGTTTATTTTTGATTACAGTTTTGATCCAGTTGAACTGTACCAGCGCTTAATATTGAAGTAGAGAAAATTGCAGAAACAGGTACCAATATTTTATTTTAATGCACTATTTTAAAATTTCTTTGACTTTGTCTAAAGACATTTGATAATGTTAACAAAAAATTCTTATCTTACAGGAACAAGTTGACAAACTCTAGCTAAAACTAAAAGTTTGTTTTCTCTCAAATGTAAAACGAGGCATGAGAAGTTTGGGACAGGCGCAAATTTACAATCATAGAAGAAAAAAAAGACAAGAAGTTGTAAAGGGCAATCAATAAGGCCACAGTAAAATGGGAATATTTTAAAATATTATAATCTGACAGATTTGAGGACTTTAGAACAATTTGTAGATAGTTTGTGACAATGTATCATTATCATCATCAGTATGGCATCACATCTTTCTTCAGAACAATCCTCCATTGATCCCTGTATCTGACAACACTTCTCTATTTTCTAATTCCAATAGATTTTAAATTATCCTCTAGGTTGTCTTGATACCTAAATCTTGGTCTTCCTCTGGCTCAGTGTCATATCAGCCCTGTCTTGTCAAAAACCTTTCTAACTGTTGCACCTACCTTTTGCCTAATTAAATGCTCTATCCATGTAAGCCTTGCTATATTAATGAATTTTATGTCAGGTTTCCCAAAGCTTCTATAAAACTTCTAAAAAGTTGTAATGTCTGTGTTATAAACATTGTTCTTTGTAGTAGTATCTTTTAGGTGTATTTGTATTGTAGTATGTATTAGGTTTGATTTAATTTTTGAATTTTTAATTGATTGTAACATATATAATATATATGGTATAATGCTTATTAAATTATAAACATTATTTATATATATAACAATTTTATAACACAAAGTTTGTGGCAATATTTCTTAGTATTTTCTAAGGGTTTTGAACCACTTTGTAATATATTTTAAATTTGTTTCTTTTGACCTTTTTGCAATTAATTGTAACATACAGGTTTTTATGTTTTTTTTTTATTTAACAATATATAAAAGATACCTTAATTGCAAAATATCAATCAAATTCTCTAATGATCAAGCTGATCAAAAACATTTTTATTTAAACATTTTATAATACAAAATTTGCAGTAATAACATTTCTTCATACTCTCTAAGGGGTTTCAAAACTTTTAGGCCAGGTTATAATATATTTTTATTTTATTGTGTCATGTTTGTAGTTAATTGTAACATACATGATGTGTTTGTATTTAACAATATATAAAACATTTTTATTTTAAAAATGTTATGTTAAAAATAAAAAACACAGTTCGCAACAATATATCTTCATATTCTCTATATGGATTTTAAATACTTCCTTTTTTCCCCCCATAATCTATGCTGCTGTTGTAATAATCATTACATCATGTTTTTTGATTATTATATTTAAAAGAGTAAGTAGTTTTCAAGTTATGTATTTGTGTTAGAGGATATGTTTAAAATACTATAATCTTATTTTATTGCTATATCCATTTTCCACTAGTCATAACTAGTCACTAATAAAGTTATACATTTAGTAAATTCCATTTCAAATGATTTTTGATGTTTGAGTTCATAAAAAGTCATAAATATAATTTTTATTATACTAAAACAATTTTTCCTTGGTAAAATTTTCAGATCTCGAGCTTGTTAATAAAATGATTGGATACAAAAGACAATACCATTGAAAAAAATATTTATTTAGACTACTGTAACAATAAATCAATTTAATACATTTTCAAAGTCGCCTCCTTTCATTTCAAAACATTTTTGAATTATATCAGAAAAATTTTCTCCTAACCTTCAGAAATATGTTTGGTTGATAGGGTCCTTCATATGTCCCCAAAAATAAAAATCTAGGGGATAAAGACATTCATGTGAAATGAGCCAAACAATAAGATTATGTATTTGTGTATATGTGTTAACACTTCTATCTCAGTAATGTAGAATATTTTATTTAAGTGTTTTAGGTTAAACCTTATATATTAAAAAATGATGAAATAAATAAAGTATGTTTATATTATATTAATTTTAGTTATTACATTTACATTATAGGAATATATTGATTGTAAAATTATATCACTAAATTACATATATTAAAAATCTATATATCACTATATAGGTATTATAAAATTCAGGTTAACAACATGGCTTTGCCGAAGGAAAGTCTACATGCACAACTTAATACTGTATACTAATTTTATTGCTAATTCAATCTAACATAAGGGTCTCCAGTTGATGCTATCGACACAGACCTCTCTAAAGTCTCCCACAGAGTTAACCATGATCTGCTTATTGCTAAATTACAAGGATATGGATATGAAGGTAAAAAAATGAGTG
>OU898276.1:114610842-114683167 GCA_918026665.1 Diabrotica balteata
TTTAAGGAAGCTTTAAAAAAAAGACTGAATTCATCATACTTTGGTATTATTGGCGTGGTATTATAAGAATGAATATTTTTGTTGAAATAAATGAATTCTTGAATATATTGATCAATTTTCCAAAAGAACTGTCACTTATAAGTAAGACCACATCTAAACATGCTGAAGGTTTAGATGTAATCAATGGTAAGGTTATAAGATATGTTGCCAGTCACATATGTGATTCCTTGTCACATTTAATCAATGAATCTTTGACAACAGGCCAATTTCCTAAAATTAAGGAATCTGAGTGATTTCCAATTTTTAAAAATAAAGGTTCTGCAAGTAATATTGAGAATTATTGTTTGATTTGTATAACCAGTCAAATTGCAAAGTTGTTTGAATTGGCATTCTGAGAAAGACTAATAAGCTATCTAGAAGCATTTTTTCATTTACTGCCAGATGTCCAAAATTGGTTCACAAATGGCAAATCTATTGTAAGTGCTGTTGATGACTGTCTTAATTGTATCTATGAAGCCCTTAATGAAAAATAAAACATGTTGGGTCTTTTTTATGATCTCAGTTGTGCTTTTAACATGGTGCATCACAGGCTTAGATATTAATCAGGAAGTATATGCCTGTTTCATTGATTTTGAGAAGTCATTTGACAGAGTGCAGCATAATCAACTTAAAGAAATTTTATTAAATAAAAACATAAACAGTAGAGACATTAGAATCATCTGTGACCTCTATTGGAATCAAACAGCAAAAGTGAAAGTTGAAAACGAACTGACCAAGGATATCCAGATTCGCCGTGGGGTCCGCCAAGGGTGTATTTTATCACCCTTGTTATTCAATTTATACAGTGAAGCCATCTCAGAATTAGCGCTTGCCGAAATCAGTGAGGGCCTTATAAGAAACAGTGAGCCACTTAATAACATAAGATATGCTGACGACACCATCCTTCTGGCAGGAACACTAGAAGAACTGCAACACCTTGCTGAACAACTAAATATATATTGCAATGATTATGGACTAAAAATCAATTTGAAGAAAACCAAGTTCATGGTATTTACAAAAACACAAAACATCAAAGTTAAGCTAGTACTAGATAATACAGAAATTGAACAAATATTTTCGTACAAATACCTTGGAGCATGGATCACAGAAGATACTGATCAGACAAAAGAAATAAGATGCCACATTGAAATTGCGCGGTCAACTTTTAATAGAATGAAAAAACTTTTTTGTAATCACGATATCCATATATCGCTCCGGATAAGAATGCTTCGATGTTATATTTTGTCTACCCTTTTGTATGGAGTTGAAGCTTGGACACTTAAAAAATTCAACATTAAAAACCTAGAAGCATTCGAAATGTGGTGTTACCGACGTATTTTGAAAATATCCACATTATATAATGTAAATTGTATGTACTTACAAATGAAATGAGAGATTGGGATGTAAATATTTCGTTTATTTTATTTCACTTTTCACAAATGTCACTCAAAATACAGCCAAAATATCGAAAAACAACTTTTCCTCATCTACTGTAAAAAGTAAACAACTGTTGCCATTTATAAATAGTTTTCAGTGCTTCTATATATAAAATAATTGATTGCTATCTATTATACACTATTATTAATTGATAATGCACACTATGTGCTCACTTGATATTTTGATTACAATTAAATATATTAATCTAACCAATAAATTATTATTTTGGTTTGATAGCACCTGTAGAGTATAAAATACAGAGTAATATTTTCAGCGACTCACGAATAAGAAATTTTAAAACTAAATGTGACAACAGTTGAAGGTGCTGAGAATGTGACCTATTCAAATAATTTTGACTACACAATTTTATGTAAATAACTGAGCCCGTCTGTGTTTATACGTCCATGAATTGCATGCATGTGAACATTTAAAAAAAAAAGAGTTTTCCCATAACCAAGAATTTTCTGGTATTCAATGTTTGCAGTTTCACAAATCTGTTTCAAACGTGTGGCATGAACAGTGAAACGATAAAAATGTGAATAAATTTTCACCATAAATAGTTCCACTTCAAATTGTAACATATTGCAGACACATGACAAAGTGTTGTGAATAATATGAGCCGCACAACCATTAAATTTTGATTCACCTGTGATTTTAGTTTGTAGTAAACATTATTTTGCCATCTCAGTTTTTACCACCAAAATTTGTATTAGTATTATCGCCGCAGAATGAAACTAACTTTCTTGAGATGTTGTACTTTTCAAGAGTGTTCCTCAAGACATGCACAATAATATCAGATGTTTCCCATCTTCAGCGGTAAAATTCAATATTTTTGTCTTCATGCCTTCTAATGGAACGAAATATCTCACTACAACCGGGAAGATCTTAACGTTTCCGTGGTAAGATGCATCGGTAATTCTACTGACATATATTGCGTTGTTCATTGCATCAACCCATTGATTTTCGATGTAGGGACCAAATACAATTTTAATAATTGCCTTACATTTAGTATGAGCTGACTGAAATTTGTCCAATCCAAAGCAATTCCGAAATATTTTCGATGAGCAAGCAGCCGAGCGAAAGTTTTCATTTTCCTTAATTATATGATATGCCTAAACACCTTCCCGAGCTGCTGTCTCTAAATCAATATTGCTCGATACTGTATACATGAATTGTTATCGTTTTTGAATAATCTTTTCGGAAGAGGATAAGTAAAATACAGAATTGAAAAAATTTGAGTACAGTTTGAGTTTTCCTATAACATAATACAACAATAAAATGCATGCGTTTTGGATGTGGTATTAGTAGTACACTCTAGAAATTTTTGACTTTTTTTTGTCCCAACAAGTTAATTTGATGTGCATTCGTAGTAGAATGGCATATTTAAAATTTCAAAATATAATTTTACCAAGAAATTAAAAATTCGGATGGCTCGGAAGCCTTGTCCGGGACGCCGGGACACGACTTCATAATTCGGGCCATGTCCCGGATTTTTCGGGCTAGGTGGTCACACTAGGCCAGGGATACTGTATCCTTCAATAAAAAAAATAATGTACTATGACTTGGTGCAGTCAGTCCTTCAGTACTGCTTAATATTTTGGGGCTCATCTCCATATATGAATAGAGTTTTTATATCGCAAAAAAAATACTATGAACTATGTTTAAACTTACACCAACTACATCAGGTAAGCCACTATTTATAAAAGCTATCATCTTAACTCTCCCACTCGCTTAAAGGATAACATACATAAGCCTTTTCCTTCCTTGGAGTCACACATCATGCTCCTAGCTACATTGGGATCAAATGTTTTAATAAGTTCAGTGACATATCTGTGACACACATAAGATATGTGCATCTTGGCACTATTCAATGCTTTGAACAAAATCTAAAAACATTTCTAGTTAGCCATGCTTTTTATGGTAATTTTTAATGTACTTACTAAACTTTTAATGTAAGTATACATTTGTATAACATATATTTTTTTGCCTAATCAGATAAATTTGTGTAATGTTAATCCGTAAAATAGTTTTGAAACCAATTCAGATTTCTGCTTTAATGTGATTCCTTCTAAAAATTGCAAGGCAAAACAGACATTGATAAAGATGTTAATAGAGACTGGAAATAAACCTATAAAAAACCGAATATTTAACAACAGAACAAGAAACAGTGAGAAACTTGGAAATGGGCAATGATAGGGAAATTAACGGCACTGAAAAATTCAAATATTTAGGATTCATACTCTCAAAAAATGGAACCACCGAGCAAGAGATAAACAGCAGATTAGCACAGACAAGAACATGTATTAAACAAATACACGGAGTACTGTGGGATAAACAGATTACCAGAAATACAAAGAAGATAATTTATATCACCTTGGTACGCAGTATAATGACCTATAGAGCAGAGAATTGCTCAAACAGATCCAAAATCACAGCAACTGAAATGGAGTTCATGAGAAGAAGCTGCAGAGTGACAAAAATAGATTGCATCATAAATGAGGAGATAAAACAAAGAATAGCAGTAGAACAAGACATACTCAGCTATATCGAAGAAAAACGTTTAATTTGGTATGGACATGTGAGAAGAACAGATCATACAATGTGGATAGCAAATATTTCGTATTGGAGCCCAATAGGAAGGAGGAAAAGAGGTAGACCCCGAAGATCATGGAGGGAGAGACCCCTTATATAGATAGAGATAGGTTAATGGCACAACTTCTGTTTTGCTTTATGTGGTTAAGCCATCTGATTTTGGGGGTAGCTATAAAAGCTTTTCTCCCTATGAATGGCTGAAGTTAATTTTTACATGACTTTGGACGTGTCCCAAAATGTCCGACCTAAGTCGGTGACTCCCCGCCCGGATTGTGTGTGCTGGGTCACTCAGCCAATAATTTTTGTTCTCCTTGTCGGCTGAGCACCTGAAGGGTTTGGCCATCAAGCTCGACGAAGCTCCGCGAATTTGGTCGTTTTGACCTACCTGAAGGACCTTTTAGCTAAACAGCTTTTCTGCCTATCTCTACTTTTTTGTATGGTGTTGGCACTGCATGGCTGCTGTAACAGAAGTATTAAAAATAACTAATTAAAATAAATATAATATAAGGATAGGGTATTTTTTGGACCTTCTGTTACTGCTTTTATTCGACTATTGCATGGCTATCATTTCTTCATTGTTCTTCTGGGTCTTCTCTATAGGCAGCTAGCTGCTGTCTGGGCCGCCTATGTACTGTCCTTTGGTTTTCGTCATAGTATGTCAACTCTCTTAATAGTTTACTGGGATGGTTCCTGAGATCGTTGAAAATCATCTATGCTTTTTCTTTCATTGTTCTCAGGATTCTCTTTTGTTCCCTAGTCCCTAAATACGTACCATAATGGAACGTACTTAGATATATTGAGAGCCTCTCTGATTATATGGTTTAAGACTATTTATATTTTGTTTCTGTTAGATTTTCAAGTGTGTCCCCATGCGGCTGAGGCGTATATTAGTGCTGGTAAAAATACAGTTTGCCATCCTAATCTTTGTTTTAAATCTTAATTTACTCTTTGTTGACTTCTAATTATTTTACCTTTCTGGATCGTTTGTTTCACGTGTTCTATGACAGTCAGCTTTTTGTCCAACGTTACGCATAGGTATTTGGCTTGATTTGACCATTCGATTTGCCTATCGAATAAGGACAGAATTCCATTTGGCCCCCCTCTTCTTTTTTGGTACACGACGGCCTGTGTTTTGTCAGGATCGACAGCTATCTTCCACTCTACACACCAATCTTGTAGTTCGTTAAGTGCTCTTTGTAGCTATATGTTGCTAGATCTGGGTTGGTACTGCTAACAGCTATCGCTGTATCGTCTGCGTATACGCTTACAAAAGATCTGGGTTGGGTTGGGGTGTCTGCTGTGTATGGTGTATAGATACGGCGACAACACCGCTCCTTGTGATAGACCAGCCTCCATGGCTCTAGCTTCGGACAGGGTTGGTTCTATCCGAACTCTGAACCTTTGTCAGCTAGGTATGACGAGAGAAGCCATGTCATCGCCTCCCTATAACCATATTGGTTCATTTTATATAGCAGGCCTTCGAGCCAGACTCTGTCGAATGCTTTACTGACATCTAGAAAGGCGGCTGCTGTATATTTCTTTTCATTGAACCCTTTTGTGATATATTCCGCTAGACGCAGTACCTAGAGTTCACATGAGTGTTCGGATCTGAATCCAAACTGTGCTTCCGGTATTGTTCCGATTTCTTCTGATTCTTGTTTTAGTCTAGCTAGTATGACCCGCTCTGCAATTTTGCTTATTGCTGGTATTAAGCTTATCGGTCGATAATTCTGTGGAAATGTGACATTTTTCCCTTGTTCTTCACTCATTATTACGTGAGCTTCCTTCCATCTGCCAGGAAAATATCTTAATCTTAGGATGTGGTTGATTAAATTTGATATGTATACTATTACTTTTGCGGGCAGATTCTTCAGAGCTCTATTCGTAATATGGTCTGGTCCTGGAGGTTTTTGGCGTTAGTACGCTCGATCAATAGAAGAGAACAAAAGTTTAAAAGTCTTCAGAAGGAAACAGCAAATAGGAAAGAAAAATATTTACAAACTGAAAAACACAAAGGGCGAAATAATAACAGATAAACAGGAAATTCTACAAACTGTCGGACAATTTTACAGCGAACTCTACAGCAAAACAGACAACATACCAAAGGTTCTAAACCAGGGCTCGGAAGACATACCAGATGTTACTGTTGATGAAATCAAAAAAGCTCTCCTACAAATGAAAAATAATAAGTCACCTGGCGACGACGGGGTCGTTGCCGAAGCCATAAAATTAGGAGGCGAGAAACTGATACAAATGCTTTCCATACTTTTTAAAGAATGCCTTGAAAGAGGAACAACACCATCACAATGGCAAAATGCAGTGATCATTCTAATGTTTAAGAAAGGAGATTTAACAAATCTCGTAAACTATAGACCAATCAGCCTCATCTCACACATATACAAGCTTTTTACAAAAGTCATAACAAACAGACTTTCGAACAAAATGGACTTTTACCAATCATGCGAACAGGCAGGATTCAGGTCAGGCTTCGGCACAAACGACCATCTACAAGTTATTAAAAGCCTCATCGAAAAATGTATAGAGTACAATAAACCCCTCGTCCTAATATTTGTGGATTATGAGAAAGCATTCGACACAGTAAACCACCAGAAAATGCTAGAAGCTTTAAAAGAGTGCCGAATAGATCACCGCTACACCACTGTCATCAAAAATATCTATGATAATGCCACGGCATGCGTCAGACTCCATGAAGATACACACAAGTTCAACATTCATCGTGGAGTTCGCCAGGGCGACACCATTTCACCAAAACTGTTTACAACATTATTGGAATACATGTGTAAGCGTGCAAACCTAGACGAAACCGGCATAAACATAAATGGAGAGCAGCTTAGTCACCTCAGGTTCGCGGACGATATAGTCCTGATAACAGACCGCATAGATCATGCCATCGAAATGTGCGAAAGACTCTACCATGCCTCTACACAAGTGGGTTTAAAGATCAATAACTCAAAAACACAAGTGATGACAAACCTTGTTCTGAGTGAGAACATCAACATAGCTGGAACAAGTATAGAACAAACATCAGCATACAAATATCTGGGACACGAAATTCGCTTAAGTAGAGATAACCAGACCAATGAACTAATACGTAGAATAGGGTTGACATGGGCAGCTTATGGAAAGCTAAGAGATGTTTTCCAATCAGCTCTTCCCATCTGCTTGAAGAGAAAAGTCTTCGATCAATGTGTGCTGCCGGTTCTAACCTATGGTGCGGAGACGCTAACACTTACTAAGACGTCCGCAAACAAAATTCGAACAACACAGAGGGCAATGGAACGGTCCATGTTGGGATTAACCCTGAGAGACCGAATACCCAACACAGAATTGCGCCGTAGATCGGGAGTAACCGACGCAATCAAAAGAATATCAACATTAAAATGGAACTGGGAAGGGCACGTCGCGAGAACGAAGGACGGCAGATGGACAAAACGCATTCTTGAGTGGAGACCCAGACAAGATGCCTTTAGGAATAGAGGACGACCACCAACAAGATGGACGGATGACCTGAAACGGACAGATCAAAATTGGATGCAGGCGGCTCAGGACAGAAATTTGTGGGGTGAACTACGGGAGGCCTATGTTCAGCAGTGGACGAGTATGGGCTGAATGATGATGACGCTCGATCAAGTGTCTCACTTCATCAGGGAAGGTATGATCGGGGGTATGATCAGGGAAGTCAAGATCTTCATCAGGATGATAATTTTTCCTACATCCTGTTTCTAGCGTATTTTTCATAACTTCTGATTTGTCTTCTTCTGTGTACACAATTCCATTTTCTCCTGTAAGGGTGGAATCGGTTTTTTTATATTTTCTTAGTATTTTAGATAGCTTCCAGAACGCAAATTTATTTGGGTTTAGTTGCTGGATATAGTTGTCCCAATTTTCGTTTCGATGTTCTCCTAATAGTTCCCTATTTAGCTCATTAACACTTTTTTTGTCCTCTTGGTTTCTTGTTGTGTTGGCCCATCTTCTTTTTCTGTTTTTTTCCTTTATTAGTTCTTTAAGCTCGTTGCTGATTTCTCTGAATCGTTCCATAACTTATGGTATTTCTTCTTCTGCGGTGCTAGCCTCGATAGCATTTTGTGTCGTTTTTTCTAGGTTTAGAACACATTCTTCTAGTTCTTGTTTTATGTTTATTGTTGTTATTGCACCGATAGTTTCGCTTACTATTCTTTTGTAGTTTGGCCAACTTGTTGGTTTTTTCTTGTAGGTTTCCAAACAGTTTGTTTCTACTCCTCCCAAGGTCAATACAATTGGGTTGTGATTTGATTCACCCTTGTTCATTGAGGGTATTTCGTTTTATTGACCCAGCTTTTATAGAATTACTATGTCCAGGAATGTAGGGAGTCTGTCTAAACCATGTAATTATGTAGGTTCTGTGGGTCCTACCACTATGGTTTTTTGTCTGTCTTCGAGATAGCCACACAATAGTCTTCTGGTACGTTTGTGGTTCTGTCGAACCAGTTGGGCGATCTTGCATTCAATTCTCCAATGATAATGGTGGCCTCTTCTGTATCCAAAATGAGATTCAGGTCTTC
The DNA here is from genome assembly GCA_918026665.1 of Diabrotica balteata. Classification (NCBI taxonomy): domain Eukaryota; kingdom Metazoa; phylum Arthropoda; class Insecta; order Coleoptera; family Chrysomelidae; genus Diabrotica; species Diabrotica balteata. The sequence continues at coordinate 114,619,473 of OU898276.1, forward strand.
ATTGAAGATCAGATCATTCGGTCCAACATAGTGACCAGACCATTAGGAAATTACTTGGTGTTCGATTCCTTTTTTTACCAGAATGGCCGTTCCTCCTGATGTAGTCATTTCTGTAGACATCATAGCCCGGAAATTTTGTTTTTCCGTTTCTTGTAAAGTTATGATGTCTAGTTCAAGTCTGTTGGCAAACCCGTCCAGAGAGTTGATTTTTTTTTGTTATATATATATATATATATATATATATATATATATATATACATATATATATACATATATATATATATATATATATATATATATATATATACATATATATATATATATATATATATATATATATACATATATATATATATATATATATATATATATATATATATATATATATATATAAATATATAAATTTATATATATACGGTTTTTTAGGCCTTACGCCTGTCCGGTAGGGATCTATGGAGGAGTATCACCAAGACGCAAGCCCTTATCTCTTGCCGTACTGCTCCACCATAGGCCGATCAGATCCCAGCATATCCTAGTCTAAGCCGCAGATTCATCTAGAATTTTAAACTGCTGCGTTAGACTTTTTGTTTTCAGTACACCGAGCTGGGGCTCGAACCCACATCCACTGAACCCTTCGACAGTAAAGCGAATGAGAGGCAGCCGCACAGCCCGCTGAGCTATCTGACCGACGTTTTTTTGTTTTATCCTATTTGAATTCCATGATCCTATTCGTAGATTGTCTAACCAGTTAGATAGTTCTGCTTACACCAATACTGCCCATTGCGCTTACTACACTAGTCATCTTCTCGAGCATAAACATGAAGTTCTTCAACTGTTCGTTGAAGCTGGCTATTCTTCTTCTTCAAGTTCCACTCCTATCGGAGATTTGCTGTAATTTGCTGTGTATTTGCCGATCCCGTCCACTGAGTTAGAAAGAAATCCATATTATACCCGGTAAAAAATTATGCATCTCTCTTTTTTTATACAACTTCTTTCCTAAGTTCCGTAAATCGACAAAAGTTTATCTATCTGAAAGTCCATATTATTCAGTGACAGAGTTTTTTAACGAATAACTAAGAAATTACAGTATATTTAGTTACAGGCAACAAAGTATTTTTATATATTTTTGGGTATGACATGCAGCAGCTTAAAAACTAGTTCGTAAGGTTTTATTATGCAATTTGCTATTTAGTGACTTTTTGCAATGGATTGAATATTTTATTTTTTGATATTGACGATTTATGTGATTTTAGTAAATTTTAATTGGCATTGTTATTTTTTTGACTTTTTTTAAGCTTTGTCCACAAAATTGTACAATTTTCAGTGACAATAAAGCATATTTCTATTCTATTCTTGGCCGTTGCTCTTCGCCTCCTGACAAGTTATGAGTGGGATCCAGGATTTCAGTAGATTTGCAAATTATAAGCTTTCTGCTAATACCTGATATAACTTATATTTGGCAGTAGTATATCCAAGGCAACCTTATCATAGCGATAGTAAGTTCTTCCGAAGTTGTCGTATTGTACTGAAACTTCTACTGCAAGACCCTAAGATAACGTTGAGACCTTTGGGATAGAAATATAGTGCACAACTATCTGCTTGTTCAATTTATGTTTTTATGTGTATAGAGGAGAAGTATGGTTTTGTGATACATGGTATACAGCCAGCTACAGGAACTTTCCTAGTGGAGGAGAAAAGTCACTAATTTCTAAGTCCTCTTTTTTTCATTGACATTTACTTAATTTACTTAATTAAAATCTAATAATTGGTTTACATTCCTACTCTCTAGTATTTTTTGTAATGAATTTACATTTGCCTTCGATATATTTTCAAATCATGTGGATCTTATCTTCGAATGATCCTTCTGTTTCTTAACAAAATATAAATATTTTCTTAACCTTTGTTATCATACAGGAAACAATTGTTTGAGTCAGAAAATAAAAGAAGCTTTATCACAGAATATTACACAATCAATACACTTACTGTGTTTTATTTAAACAAATAATATATGAATCATAAGTTTAATTTTTTTATCAATATTGTTCACATATTTTGTTCTCTTTTTATATCATTACATGCCGATAAAGAAAGTAAATATTTTCTTATTCATAGTGTGATTAGTGTTCAGACCTTGAGAGGAAGTCAAAAAAAGAACAAGTAAATTATAACTTTATGTTTCGAAAACGAGTTTTTAAAAATTATTTCATTTTTAAAATATGTACAAATTTACAAATTATGTAGCAAAAGTTCTTAAACAAAAGTAAAGCAAAAGTCCTAAAAAATTGAAATGTTCCTCTATTTATAATATAGTATTACGTAGTTTCTATTGTCCTACAATGTGCAGATTCTGTGGAATCCAGTGGCGTAACTAGTAGATTTTTGTTTTTGATTATAGCCAATTTAGTAATTAATACCCATTCCTGTGTGTATTCTATTGCCATTCTATTGTTACACTTCTTTGAAATCAATTGTATTCAAACACGAACTTGTTGTGTGTTTGTGTTTAAATGAGTGCGGACACTAAATCCATTCGCCAATCTTACAATTTGACTCATTTTTTCATTAGTCATTGTTTCCTATACAATCTTATCCTAAATCTATTACTAGTATTGATATCTAATATATAGTCTTTTTGTTTTTGTTAAGTGGTTTTTAGTTATTTATATATAAAATAAGTGATGAAATCCTCAGAGTTCCACAGCAAAGTCGTCTGCAGCTATCTACTTAATTCAATAGCTACTTTACTATAACTGATTCGATATATTCATGATGGTGTAGTCATGGGAATTTAATCAGGTGGTTTCCCCTTGCCTGTCTGATCGCAGTATCACGGCCGGTTGAATCATTATGTGATATCCGCCCGTGAGTATCTATCATTAAGCCAACAGTAGAAATCATTCCGCTATAGCCTTAATGAAGTAATGTCATAGCTGCTGTCCTATGCCATGTTCTCAGCTCGTCCGCGGGTGCTTATTTGATAAAACCTTATTCACACCTATCCTACATATCTGTAGGATCTGTAAATCGCCATTCAAACTTCTACATTGATTCATGTTTGCCTTGAACAGAATCTTGTTAATATCTATTTTATTAAAAAATGATTATTCTTTATCGTTTCTAAGTAAGAAAGTTTCAACAATCGACCGAATAGAACAGAACAACTTAGAACGAGATCCTATAGCATACACAAGAAATAATACGAGGAAAATAACAATACCGTACGTAAAAGGATTATCAGAAAAACTGAAAGAGATAGGAAATAAATTCAAATTCATATTAAAAGAGAAAATTAATAATAGAAAAATATCACTATTAGTCAGTAACATATATTAAGGATACATATTTTCTAAATAGTACATAAATAAAATCAGAATTTGGTGTTCATTGAGAGTAAACTAAATATAAGACCAAATGCTTACCTAGTATTAAGAGGTTTTTTTCCTGATTTTTTCGTCATGATTTACTATGGAATTACTATAGTTTATTTTTATGAACGAGAGAGTAATTAGCATAATTTTAACTGGTACCTCCGACCACTCCATGGGCGTGCTCAAGATTAATTGAAAAATTACTTTGAATAATTGTAAAAAATAAATGAATTATTTCAGTGTTATAAAGTGTTGTGTGTATGTAAACAAAAGTGACCTCTTTTATCGCACACTATATTAGAACTGACTGGCCTACATTAAAAAGGGTTCTAAAAAATTCACATTTTTTTTAATTTTTAAAAATTACAAAAGAGAAAAAGAGTTTTTAAAACCGTCTAAGGTATGTTAAATAGATGAATAAAAATATTAATATAAAACTTACAGCTACTTGTTACAAATCCAAATCAGATTCAGAAGATGAACTTTCAGAACCAAGATTTATAATAACTGGCTCGATCATTTTATCAGTAATATTGTCCAGCTTCCACATTTTTTCCTCTTCTTTAATAGTGTGATTTACTGCCTTTTCCCAGTTTTCAGGTTTTACATTATTTACGGCCTCCAAAAACAACTGTTTAACATCATGAATTTTAAAAGTGGTATTTTTTCTTGAAACTTCACTCTTTATCTGTGACCATACCAGTTCAATCGGGTTTAATTCACAATGATATGGTGGGGATCTAAGTACTGTCATTCCACGATTTTTGGCAATTTCATCAATTTCGTATTTTTTAAATTTTTCTTTATGAAGGGCACACAACGAATAAAGTTCCTTTCTTATAGATCCGGGATGGTACGTAATATTTTTTGAACTCAGCCAATTCTGCAAGTCTTTTTTTAACCACTTGGTTGTGGGCAGTCCTTCTATAAGTCTGGAGTGATAACTTGCATTATCCATTACTATTACACAGTTCTTAGGAAGAAGATCTATCATTTGTTCGAACCATTCTTGAAAGACATCAGCGTTCATGTCTTCATGGTAGTCACCGGTACGAGTTGATTCAAAAGTTAATAAACCACCTTCAACAAAACCGTCTGAACTGCCAATGTGTACTATTATCAGCCTGCGTCCCTTTCCTGATGGTGGGTTTAAACCAGTAGATAAGTTATTTACAAAAGCGTGCCTTTGACTTGTAACAGTTTCATCCTGCCAAAATTTATTTGGTGTATGACCCTCGTTGATCCATGTTTCATCAAGATAAAATATTTTTCTTTTTTGGTTTCTCATTTCCTTTATGGTTCTTAGAAAATGTCTTCTCCATATGACAATATCGCTTCTTTCTAATAAAATTGACTTTCTGGGATTCTTTTTCCAGCGGAAGCCTATTTCTTTTAAAAGTTTCCATAACGTACTTCGACTAATTTCTGGGTAATCCTTATCATCTCGAACTGAGACAAGAACTTTATCCAATGTTGGAAATTCTTGTCTAAAGAAGAATTCATGCACTTTCCGTCGAAGTCCTTCTTTAAAATGATATTCTATTTGAAATTTTGGTTTCCCTGGAGCATTACGTGGCATTTGAAAACTACCACATTTCTCTTCTTTAATAACTCTGTAAATCGTAGATTTCCCAATAAATTAAACATCTTAAATTAGTAAATAACATTATTTATGTTATTTACTAATTTAAATATTTATTATATATATATATATATATATATATATATATATATATATATATATATATATATAAAATTTCCGCGGTCAGATGAATGAAAATTACTAAGTTCTCAGGAAGAACAGCGTTGAGAATTTATTACCCACCCATTTTGGAGCCATTATCAAGAGTGATACGGTTCCGTTCGAGTTCGGGTACCAGTATCGTGTTCTGTATAAATACAAGAACCGTCAAACGGCACTGAGGTCTCAATCTGCCTACTCCTCAGTGTCGAGTGACGACCGGTCTTACCCTGTGTGTCTGCTTTTATACTCTTAGTATGCGCGGGAACGGTATGAGGCAAACGCTTTTTTTATGTCAGCTATCACCCATTAGCTAACAAACAAAATACTGAATATTAGTGACTGTCGATATAAACAAACAACACAGTTTATTAGGGCTACAGTCAGAAGTCTGGCCGGAATTGTTTTACTTATTCCTTTTTCAAGGCACTGTACTAAGAAGAATATGTAAATATTTACAAAATACAGTAGACTCCCTCTATAACGAGAACTGAAATGGCAGACTAATTACCTCGTTATAAGCGGATCTCGTTCTATCCAACAGCAATAATACTGTGCATACATATGAATATGTAGTTTTCTAAAACATTAACTTTCTATAGTGAAGCCATTCGGAGCAATATAAGATGCTAATAAATATTGTTTGAAATGCGTTTTTGAAAAAAAGTTATTTACTTTTATTGACAATGACATACGTTAAAACAAAAAATCTGTATTCTGTAAATCTGTATAAAGCGTTTTTCAAGAATAACTTTATTTGGTGTATGACCCTCGTTGATCCATGTTTCATCAAGATAAAATATTTTTCTTTTTTGGTTTCTCATTTCCTTTATGGTTCTTAGAAAATGTCTTCTCCATATGACAATATCGCTTCTTTCTAATAAAATTGACTTTCTGGGATTCTTTTTCCAGCGGAAGCCTATTTCTTTTAAAAGTTTCCATAACGTACTTCGACTAATTTCTGGGTAATCCTTATCATCTCGAACTGAGACAAGAACTTTATCCAATGTTGGAAATTCTTGTCTAAAGAAGAATTCATGCACTTTCCGTCGAAGTCCTTCTTTAAAATGATATTCTATTTGAAATTTTGGTTTCCCTGGAGCATTACGTGGCATTTGAAAACTACCACATTTCTCTTCTTTAATAACTCTGTAAATCGTAGATTTCCCAACACCAAGTGTACTGCTAACTAACTCAACGGTCTCATCAACACTTTCACATAAACGTTTGTCTGTAAATGATTTAAAACAATTAAATATTAATGTTTTTTCATTAACTGTTAAAGGACCAATTTTTCGGCGTTTACACGGCACTTCCAAATTTTCCATAACACTAGTATACACAATAAACTGCACCTTGCAACTGAAGTACCTACTTTTGGTGAACTGTTAAGAATTTTGAATACGCCACTTGGACCTTCCTACAAAATGGAAAAACCCACTATCACATTTTCTGTGGATAAAGTTTAGAAGGTAATTATCTAGTCAATTACTGTCGTAGATTCCTGGAATTAAAGAATTAAATGTTTGATTGTTGAAACCCTTACTTCGTGGAATGCACTCATTTCAGATAAAATAAAACGTTTTATTTTATCTAAAGAATTAAACTTTATTTTGCAAATAGATAGGTACTTATTAAACTTTTATTGGTTATATATAACCAATAAAATAAACATCTTACATTTCTTGCAAATTCATTAGTACCTGTTAACCTCCATCACTCCGACACTGGCAACCTTATTTAGGGATTAGTAACCCTCACAACTATTGTATTCTATTCTGCTCCAACCTTTATACTTGGTGGTCATACTCAATTTAAAATTGTTTTCCTATATACTTCTGTAAACTTGTTGACAAATATCTGTTTTTCATTGAGTCACCCGTATCAACAGTTTAGGGATTTGCATACATAATTTATTGTTTTATTACTCTCTCATACATAAAAATACACTATAATATGAGAATTTTACTGTCATCATGGCATTCGGTTGTCTTTTTAAAGACCACATGCTATGATTTTTTCTGGCGGATATTCTCAAGTTTAACTTGATTTCATGTACTCGAATGAATACGTTACAATAAAGTCAATCATCAATAAAGTTACAACTCAGCAATATTGGCAATACCATTATTTTAAAGTCGTCTACTTTAAAATACATATAAGATATGTCTGGATTGTCAATATAAATGAGTCAGATAAAATAAAATTATTAGAAAAATTTTTTATTAAAACAAAATACAAAATTTTCATTTTCATTTTTTCAAAAAAACGACATCGCTTAATATAAATTAGTATTGGATAGGGATGATATTTTCCTACATATGAATTGATATAAACATCCATTGTAGGTAGATGTTTCATCCTGTAATTCGTATACTTCCGTCCATTTTCTTATCTTCCATATGTCTGTCGTCAGTATATTATGCGTTATATTTTAAGTTTTCATCATACTTGTTTCCTGACAAATATATTTTAAAAAATCATTTTAAATATATTTGTATCAACAGACCACTTGACATGACATCAGCACTGAGTTATTAGAAAATTCTTATCAGCGTGTTACATGTTATACTATCACAGTTATAATAATCCCATGTAAACATGACAAATTTTTTGATAAGGAAAATATGTTTAGTTATACAGTGTGTCAATTTTAAAACTTACAATGGACTATATCCTACGAACAAAAGCTGATATCGAAAAATGCTTGAAACCGTTTCTAGGATAGGTATGATATAAAACAGAACTCATTCCCATCAACCCCATAGGCTCCACCCACCACAACCAAGAAAAGTTTAAATTGCAAACCCCTACTTGTGATACATCTTTGAAAAGACTATAAAAAATGTTATCCAATGGTATAAATAATAATATCCAGGGTGAAGCAAAAATTGTGAAATTTTGGCTAAATGGAAAATTTAATGAGGATTTTGATGATTCTATTGATGACCGTCTGTATTATTTATTGTTTATTAATTATATTCATTTATCAGATTCAATAATTTTTGGTTTATTTGAGAATTTTAAATGTCATTAGTTTTCATCATTTGTACGATCGGTACTGTGATTCAGCTGTAGTTGTCACGATGGTTTACAGTATACCTGAACGCATCGAGATCATTTTCATATTTGTCTCTCGTGATGCCGACCATAATGTAGCTTCGCCTATTTTAAAAAATTTTAAACTGTTTGTCCTTCTGTAGTGTAGTGTAATGTACAATTTTATGTATATGACCTTTTGACAGAAAAACCCACCACTCTTCGAGTGATCCTTAATTTATATTGGATTGACGGTCGTACTCCTTTTCTCGATGCTATTTTTCTGTGTCAAAAGGTGGAGAGAAAAAAGACAAAGAAGGTGTGTCATCTATTTATTGAAGACGTTTCACTTTCTAATCAGAAAGCATCACCAGTTCATCCAAAATGAAAAACCAAACATCCAAGAAAAGTTATTAAGTGTGTTACCTCAAAAAGACATGTAGCAGTCACTGATATTAAAATTGTAAAGAAGCTTATGACAATGGACATTATAAGATTATGTTGTATAAACAATAAATTGGACTACCACACCCAACAAGAAAAAAGTATTTACATATTTTTTCCAAACTAGTCAAAAAAATTTTGGACTACATACTATTCAAAATTACTCATAGCTCATACACAAACAAAACATCATTGCAATATATATATATATATATATATATATATATATATATATATATATATATATATTTGATTGTATTATGAGCAATGAGTATTTTAAATAACATATATAGGGTTTTTGTCGCGGTTCTCAAAGAATTAGTTTGTATGTTCATTTAAAATTATCTTTATTACAATTATCAGGAAACAAACATATATTTCTAATTCAGACAATATTTAAATATAAATTTAAAAGAACCTATCTTTAAACTGAAAGTTTAAATTAAAGTAGTATAATTAAATTATACTAACAAAATTTGGTACCTTTCTGTCACTCAATGCCTGAATGAAATTGTTTTCCAAAATAAAGGTTTTAATCGCCACTCAATGTCTCAGTTCTCAGCCTCTGGTTATCCTTCATTTTATGAAATTGCTTTCCAAAATAGACCACGATGTTTCAATTGTCAACTTCCACCATTTCAAATTATTTTTCTTCTTATTAAAATTTATACTTGAATAAAATATTATTTCTTCTTTATTGTGATTCACTTTCTATTATTAATAAATGATATAAATTACAAACAACAGTAAATATAAAAAAATATTATTCTACAAACAAACATCTAGATTATAAATATACTCGATTGACTCTTTTGTAGCAGCCAGGAAATCTGAAGGGTTGCCATTATAGGATCTAATCGGGCATTCCTCTACCATGTGTTTTACTGTTTGCCTTTCGGCGCCGCAGTCGCAATTTGGTGATTGTATTTTTCCCCATCTAAAAAGTGAGTCGGAACATCTGCCACAGTTCGTCCTTATTCTATTGAGTGTGGTCCAAATTCGTCTCGGTTGGTTGAAGCCCTCAGGTTTGCTTGTAATACATGGCATGTTCCAGTTAGCTGGTGCAGCGTTATTCTCCCATTGTTCTCTCCACCGTTCAGTTACATTAAAGTTTTGATCTACTAGCCTTTTTGCTGTTTTTATTTATATTTATATGAACCTGTGATGTAGCCATACGCTAAATAAATATTATTAATAATTTATATATTATTGTTTGATTTCTTCTCTATGAAAATTTAACGAAAACTTGACTTTTTCCAAAAATGAATTGTGACAGTTTGAGTTCTCAATAATTAATCTTCTTTACGCACGAAAGTGCCAGCGTATTTATAGATATTTCAATGTTCGCGAAAATTCTCGAACGAAAAGAGGTTAGATTCTTTCTAATTTGATATATTTAAACTTTTTGACGTTTTTTTTTAAACTTCTAGAAAGTTCTTTTCTTTTCTATTTCAATTTTTATGGAAAATTAGGCTTTTCAGATGAGAATGAGAACTTATATATAAATTAAACATCTTAAATTAGTAAATAACATTATTTATGTTATTTACTAATTTAAATATTTATTTATATATATATATATATATATATATATATATATATATATATATATATATATATATATATATATATTAAATTTCGGTCAGATGAATGAAAATTACCAAGTTCTCAGGAAGAACAGCGTTGAGAATTTATTACCCACCCATTTTGGAGCCATTATCAAGAGTGATACGGTTCCGTTCGAGTTCGGGTACCAGTATCGTGTTCTGTATAAATACAAGAACCGTCAAACGGCACTGAGGTCTCAATCTGCCTACTCCTCAGTGTCGAGTGACGACCGGTCTTACCCTGTGTGTCTGCTTTTATACTCTTAGTATGCGCGGGAACGGTATGAGGCAAACGCTTTTTTTTTATGTCAGCTATCACCCATTAGCTAACAAACAAAATACTGAATATTAGTGACTGTCGATATAAACAAACAACACAGTTTATTAGGGCTACAGTCAGAAGTCTGGCCGGAATGTTAAAGAAACACTCTTTTGACTTTTTGTCTAGCTTTCGGAATTGTTTTACTTATTCCTTTTTCAAGACACTGTAATAAGAAGAATATGTAAATATTTACAAAATACAGTAGACTCCCTCTATAACGAGAACTGAAATGGCAGACTAATTACCTCGTTCTATCCAACAACAATAATACTGTGCATACATATGAATATGTAGTTTTCTAAAACATTAACTTTCTATAGTGAAGCCATTCGGAGCAATATAAGATGCTAATAAATATTGTTTGAAATGCGTTTTTGAAAAAAAGTTATTTACTTTTATTGACAATGACATACGTTAAAACAAAAAATCTGTATTCTGTAAATCTGTATAAAGCGTTTTTCAAGAATAACATAAACTACTGCTTCTGCAATTGAAAAAATGTGAAACGTGCTTCTTCATTTGCGTTTTGTCTTTGGATAAAGTTTCTGACAACCTTTAAAACACTTTCCACATCTTGTCTATGGACCTATATTATTATGTGGGAATTGTCAACTCCCTACAATGACACTTGTGAATCATAAATTGTAAATTTTCGACTAAGAATCATAAATTGTAAGAAGTTTATTGCGGGCGGCATTTAAAAAGGGTATTTATTTATAGCTACGGCCGGGCCAAAACGTAAAAAAAACACGTTTTTAATCTTATTTTTTCTCGTGATAAGCAAATTTACCTCGCTATAGAGGGTTATAGTTAAATAGAGATTTTACGGGACGTCTAATGTACCTGGTAATAACCGTGTTTCGTTTTAAAGGGAGTATACTACATCGCAATTCGTCAGTACAACCACAGTATAGTGCTTGAGAATACTGCAACTTACTGTTGAGATAATTTATAAAAAGCTTTGACACTCAACACTAATAACACACACATAAAATATATAAAATAATGGACAAAATACATTCTAAAAAAATGTAATTAGGTGTTCTTAATGTTGTATTTCTTTTCAAGAAACAAGAGGCCCATCTTGGGTGATTTTACTTTTTAATTTTTAAACCTGTTTAAATGAACCACCAGTTAGAAGAAGGGAATAAACGCCAAAATATGGCGAAACGACATTTTAACAAAAATATACCTTTTAAAGCAAGACCCATCTGTCCGCGCTAAGTAGGGAATAAACACCGTATAAGTTACGGAGATATTTCAACACTAAATGTGCGACAGTTTTAAGAAGGGAATAAATAAAGGGAATTATTTCTTTCTTCAAACTTACGGTTTAATCTGTTTGTCACGTGTTTTTTGGCGGCCTACGGCGACATGCTGTAACTGTCGGTGATGACAATACAATTCAGTTGCTGTTGACATCTACGTAAGTCTCGTTCTTGTTTTGTTTGTTGATATTTTAAACAGAAAAATGTCTAGTAGTAGTGATAGTAATAGCAGTGAGGACAGTATCATAAACATTTTTTGCGATTTGGCGACTTCACGGAAGAGAAAACGGGGTGTACGAAATAAACATTTATACAAACACGAGGTACAAAAATTACATCGTTTACACGGTGAAACCTATACTAGTTCAACTACAGGGCGTATTGTACCGGCAAAATCAAATACTGTTAGTGAGTGTACATGTAAAAAACGGTGCACACAGAAGTTTAGTTTAGAAGAAAAGCAAACGATTCTACAAAGTGTGTACAGTGGATGTCCAAAAAATGAACAGGATACTTTTCTTATAAGCCACATAAACTGCTCGAAAGTTATTCGAAGACGATCCAAAAATGAAAATCCCAAAAGGCGTGACAATACTTTTCGTTTTTTTATCCAAATAAATTCTGCAAGAGTTGAGGTATGTAGGCAAGCTTTTTCAATCTTGTATGCTATAAAAAATAAAGCAATTTTTCGACTGACTTCTCTTATTTCCGAAGGAAAATTACCGGTGGATCACCGTGGTATTCATTTAAATCGTGGCAACAATTTAGATAACAATGTAGTTCTTGCGATCAATCATCACATTCGATCATTTCCGTTAAAAGAATCACATTACAGCACCAGATTAATTCAATATTTGGATGCTAACCTCAATGTGAAGATAATGCATGAACTCTTTTGCAAAAAGTATCCCGAACATGCCAACATCGTTAAATACGATTTTTTTAGAAAATACTGTAATGATAACCATGGCTACAGATTTGGAAGACCACAGGTTGACGTTTGTTCAACTTGTGAAGAACTTGAGGCTAAAATAAGAAGTCAAACGCTGAATGAACACGCCAAGCGTGTAGCAGTTGCAAAAAAGATGGTACATCTGAGACGAGCTAAAAAGTTTTACCTGAAGCAGCAAGAAGTGTTAAGACTATGTCAATAAAAGGAAAATGTCGGAGCTATTGTTTTCGACTACATGCAAAACCTTCCGCTTCCAAAAATACCAGTACAGGAAATGTTCTATCTCAGAAAACTATGGCTTTACGTGTTTTGTGTCCACGATTTGAAAACAAATTGTGCAGATTTTTACACGTACCATGAAGGAGAAGCTAAAAGAGGACCTGATGATGTATGTAGTCTAATTTGGAAGACAATTCAGAATATGGATCCTGCTATAAACGAACTTCACGTGTTTAGTGACGCTTGCGGAGGACAGAATAGAAACAATACCCTGATACGGTTCATGCTCATGTTGGTTTCGACTGGACGGTTCGATAAAGTGTATCAGTACTTTCCTGTGCGTGGACATTCGTTTTTACAGTGCGATCGGAATTTCGGAACAGCAAAAAGATTTATCAGGAGAAAAGATAGGATTTACGTACCAGAGGAATACAACATAGTGATCTCTACTGCCAAAACAAGAGGATTTTCGGTAACAACAATCACCTCAGACGACATATTCGACTTTAAAAACACTTGGAAAAATTATTACAAAAAAACGTGTAAGTCGGTGGACAAAACGTCTACATTTATGATATCCAAATATAGATATTTAGAGTATTCTTCTTCCCATAAAGGCTACGTAACAGTTTCAGAACAAATAGATGGTTTTCTGAAACAGAGGTTTCTACTTCAAAAAAATGGGGTGATCCCTTCATTGCCTACTACCAGAGCATATAGGGCAAAAATACCAATAAATGAGAAAAAGATGGAAGACGTTCGGAAAATAATTCCATATATTCCAGAAGATAAAAAAGAATTTTATGAAAACATTCTTACATGGCCAACTACTGCATCAGATAATATCATTGAGGAAGAAGGGTAGTTTAGGGAAATGTTTTTTTTTGTGTATTTGTTTGTTTTTTATAAATTACTTTAAATAAAATAAGCTTTTTCATACAATTTTGTGTCTTTATTCATGTCAAAATAATATAAGTTGTAAGAAAGGAATAAATCCAAGATTTTCTTTATCGTCTTTCTAGATAACGAAAATCACTGGATGGTTTTTCTCCAATCCAAATTAACTTATATAAACTGTACTTTATAGTAGATGTCATTAGTAAACAAGAAAAAATTAAATAGAACGAATAAACAGTTTTTATTGATTTCCCGAAAATCTACTTTTTGGATTCATTCCCTTCTTCTAACTGGTGGTTCAAATGGTATGCAACATGTTATGCATACAGGTGTATTATGGCGTGTATATGTAGAGGTAAATATTTATTTTATTTTTGATGTTTTTCCAGTAAATAACAATAAATGTTGCTCAGTTTATTTATGTCAGACTTATTGTTATTTACTGGAAAAACATCAGAAATAAAATAAATATTTACCTCTACATACACACGCCATAATACACCTGTATACATAACATGTTGCATACCATTAAGACAGTTTTCAAAATTAAAAAGTAAAATCACCAAGATGGGCCTCTTGTTTTTTGTTATCTACGTATCAGAAAGATGTCATAAACTAAGTTTTACTATCCTTACCTAAATTTTAAAAATTTTAGAATGTATTTTGTCCAGTATTTTATATTTTATATGTGTGTTATTAATGTTGAGTGTCAAAGCTTTTTGTGAATAATCTCAACGACTGCGACTAGTAAGTTGCACTGAAAACTATTTTTGTATATTGACTAAATAAATTCTATTCTATTCATTTGTACTATACAAGTTATTTTTTTCGAACAAGTACTTTACAAGTACTTTGAAATTAAAAAGATATTTAAATTATAATTAGCTATTAAAAATATCCAATTCAATTATTGTTAAATAAAATGTCTTTATTTTATTACAGGCTGATGAAACTAGTCAAGATTCAGATGGTCACTGTGTGTGGTACGGGGTTTGCTATACAGACAAAGATGATTTAAGTAAAAATTGTGTATATGATGGCCCTGCCAAGCCACTTAATGATAAAGAAGCCATTAGTATACTTAAAAGGCGATGTCCGTATATTTCGCCAAGCGCCACTTGTTGCGACGCCCAACAGGTAAACATATTGTCATGATTTTTTTATTTTCTCCAAAATTTAGAGTGCCAAAATTGTATAGTATATTTGTTATATTAAAGATGCTTTAAAAACTTATCCGTTTCCATTCTAGTTTGCCATTTGTCTTTTAGAACGATATTGTTAAAAAAGTTTTATTAGTTTTAGCACAGCATCTTTTCCCGCATATTTGAGTATTTCATTTCTGACATCATTTACATCGGACAACTTTTATTTCTCTCTCTCTCTCGCTCTCTCTCTCTCTCTCTCTCTCTCTCTCTCTCTCTCTGTATCGTGTTCATTATTGCCTCTACTTTAAGGAAAAAAGTAGAAAACTATGTAGTGTTAAGAAAATAGGTGTAACACAAAAGTTCAAAATTAAGAATTTGCCAGCAAGCTGTTTAGAAGAAGCTAAAGCGACTTGCATAAAGAATATAAAATGGGAGGAAGCGAATGGAGTGCTTGTGTTATAGGAAAATAATGAAAAATCTAAAAGTAAGCCATAATAAACTATTATGTAGGTCGTTGAATGGTTGGATTTAAAAACGCAAATGCACATTTTTATTATCTCTTCAAAGTCACGACGAAAAATCGTTTTAGATGAAAATGTATTACATTATAACAACACAGCACTTGGTATTTCTTGGACCGAGTATATTGTAATCGGAAGTTCAACGAGCTCGATATTTTTATCCTAAGCCGGGTAAAACTAATTTTACACTTGCTAAATTGTTCCGGCCAAGCTGTCTCCCATCCTTACTTTTAAGGCTCTAGAGAAACTGGTGGACCGGTTCCAGACCGAAAGCAATACAATCTTTATAGATATTGAGGGCGCCTTTAGATCTACTACTTTTGATTCCATGTGTGATGCGGCTGAAAAACATTGGGTTGGCTGCAGCGGTAAGGTTGATCTGGGCACTGCTTTCTCAGAGGCAGATAGCTGCGTACCGGAACGGTTATTGCGCTCGGATGTCGGCGTCCCATGCTTGCCCTCACGCCTATCTGCTGTGGTCCCTGGTGGTCGACGGGCTTCCTCGGGGACTATCCGAAAAGGGTATGTATGCAAAAGCCTAAGCCGATGACTAGTTGAAAAACTCTTCAAGATCGTTCACAGGCCAGTATAGTAGTCAATCAGCTCATCTGTTCTGGACAGTGACTGGGACTGACTGCGTAACAAAGCATATATTGATGTAAAAAGTTTTATGGGGACGTTCTGTGCGATGTAACAAAATATTTGATAAACTAACAAATTGTTTGAATATGCCAAATTTATAAGTATGGGCTCACAACACATGATACTATTTGACGCCGCAGTAATTAAACGGTAGAAAAATATGACATAATAAAATCATTTTAGAGATTTTACAACGCATATTACAAAATTGCAGCATATTACCAATTAGAGATGAAATCGAAAAATCCATAAACGACATGAAAAGATTTAAAGCGGCCGGTGAGGATAAAATACTGGCGGAACTGCTAAAAGAAGGAGGAGACACGATAAAAAAATGCTAAAAATACTGTTCAACAAATGTCTGTTTGAAGGTAAAATACCGAACAGACCGGTAAGAGACCGAACAGACCTAAACAACTACCGTCCTATTTCCCTTTTGTCACAACTATATAAAACCTTCACAAGAATAATAAAAAACCGACTAACCTATAAACTTGATAACTACCAACCAGTGGAACAGGGATTCAGGAAAGGATACAGCACAATCGGCCATTTACATGCGCTTAAAATCTTAATTGAAAAAACCAATGAATACAACCTTCCGCTGTACTTAGCATTCGTAGATTATGAAAAGGCTTTCGACAGCATTGAACACTGGGCGGTTGAAGAAGCTCTGGTCAATAGTAGAATAGATTCAAGATACCGACAATTGATTCATGATATTTACCAAAACGCCAAAAAATTCTGGACGACAAATTAATAACGGATAATATAAAAGTTAAACGAGGAGTCCGACAAGGCGATATAATTTCACCTAAACTGTTTACCTTGACCCTCGAAGACATAATAAAATCAACAGATTGGGAAAACAGAGGAATATGTATTAACGGAAAATACCTAAAGCACCTTAGATATGCGGATGATATCACCTGATCTCCGCGGAACGACAAGAACTGGAATTAATGCTGAATGAACTTCATGAAAAATCATTGCAAAAAGGCCTAAAAATTAACCAACAAAACAAAAGTAATGACAAACACGGAAGACCAAGAGGCAATAAAAATACAAACAGAAAAAATAGAACAGGTAAATGAGTATATCTATCTAGGACAAGCAATCAGAGCTAACAGAGAAAATCAAACAGCCGAAATATCGAGACGAGTAAAAATGGGATGGGCAGCGTTCGGCAAACTTTCTTACGTTCTAAAAAATCAAACAATCCCTCTATACTTACGAAGCAAGGTATATAACTCCCGTATAATACCGGTGCTCACCTACGGAGCACAGACATGGACATTTACACAGGCCAATTTGGATAGGATCAGGAAAGCACAAAGAGCGATGGAGAGACAAATGTTGGGTATATCACTTAAAGATAGAAAACGTAATCAGTGGATCAGAACCAGAACAAAGACAGTAGACGCGATAGAACAAGCAGTAAAACTGAAATGGAAATGGGCTGGACACAATGAACGTCTCCAAGACGGACGATGGAACAATGCAATCGGAAAGTGGCGTCCATACAATGCAAAGAGATCAAGAGGCAGACCACAGATGAGGTGGAAAAATGACATGAGGAAACAAGGAGGTCCCACATGGCAGAGAACAGCTCCAATCAATCAATGCGTTTTTTACCTTGCTTTAAGCTCTATGCTTCTTCAAGGGTGGGTTTGTTACTTGGGTGCTTATGCTTGTTTGGTTTGAAATGCCAGTTTTCGTTCGTATGACTTCAATTGGACTCCGAAGACTAAGGGCGCCGCCGCTAAAGAGCTAAAAAGTCAAAGAGGGTAGGAGAAGGATAGGAAGGGAGTTGAGAACAAGAAGAAGGCAAGAGGCGGAAATCGTACCTTCCAGAAGAGTTAGCCAGGCACACCAAGCCTGTCACGAAGTACAAGTTCCATGGAAAAACGATACCTTTCAGATTATTGGCCATTTTTTGTTTGTTGAAAAAACGCGTGGAGGATAACTGTGGCTGTGTCCTCACCTAGGATCAGGTATCATTGTGCAATGAGATTGGGAAACCACAGAAAACCAATCTCCCCCTGTCCTTGTGTATATTTAATCGACTCCTAAGGAGTGTAGTCGGTGCTCACAGTGTAGTGTTATGTTGTGTGTTTGTGGAGTTTTGTATGTTTATTAATTTGGATTTTATGTTTCCTCACGCCCCTCTGCTGTGGTCCCTGGTGGTCGACGGGCTTCCTCGGGGACTATCCGAAAAGGGTATGTATGCAAAAGCCTAAGCCGATGACTAGTTGAAAAACTCTTCAAGATCGTTCACAGGCCAGTATAGTAGTCAATTAGCTCATCTGTTCTGGACAGTGGCTGGGACTGACTGCGTAACAAAGCATATATTGATGTAAAATTTTTTATGGGGACGTTCTGTGCGTCAATGTAACAAAATATTTGATAAACTAACAAATTGTTTGAATATGCCAAATTTATAAGTATGACTTAATAAAATCATTTTAGAGATTTTACAACGCATATTACAAAATTGCAGCATATTACCAATTAGAGATGAAATCGAAAAATCCATAAACGACATGAAAAGAAATAAAGCGGCCGGTGAGGATAAAATACTGGCGGAACTGCTAAAAGAAGGAGGAGACACGATAAAAAAATGCTAAAAATACTGTTCAACAAATGTCTGTTTGAAGGTAAAATACCGAACAGACCGGTAAGAGACCGAACAGACCTAAACAACTACCGTCCTATTTCCCTTTTGTCACAACTATATAAAACCTTCACAAGAATAATAAACAACCGACTAACCTATAAACTTGATAACTACCAACCAGTGGAACAGGGATTCAGGAAAGGATACAGCACAATCGGCCATTTACATGCGCTTAAAATCTTAATTGAAAAAACCAATGAATACAACCTTCCGCTGTACTTAGCATTCGTAGATTATGAAAAGGCTTTCGACAGCATTGAACACTGGGCGGTTAAAGAAGCTCTGGTCAATAGTAGAATAGATTCAAGATACCGACAATTGATTCATGATATTTACCAAAACGCCAAAAAATTCTGGACGACAAATTAATAACGGATAATATAAAAGTTAAACGAGGAGTCCGACAAGGCGATATAATTTCACCTAAACTGTTTACCTTGACCCTCGAAGACATAATAAAATCAACAGATTGGGAAAACAGAGGAATATGTATTAACGGAAAATACCTAAAGCACCTTAAATATGCGGATGATATCACCTGATCTCCGCGGAACGACAAGAACTGGAATTAATGCTGAATGAACTTCATGAAAAATCATTGCAAAAAGGCCTAAAAATTAACCAACAAAACAAAAGTAATGACAAACACGGAAGACCAAGAGGCAATAAAAATACAAACAGAAAAAATAGAACAGGTAAATGAGTATATCTATCTAGGACAAGCAATCAGAGCTAACAGAGAAAATCAAACAGCC
This sequence comes from Diabrotica balteata, assembly GCA_918026665.1. NCBI lineage: Eukaryota > Metazoa > Arthropoda > Insecta > Coleoptera > Chrysomelidae > Diabrotica > Diabrotica balteata. The sequence goes on from OU898276.1 coordinate 114,639,070, forward strand.
GAAATATCGAGACGAGTAAAAATGGGATGGGCAGCGTTCGGCAAACTTTCTTACGTTCTAAAAAATCAAACAATCCCTCTATACTTACGAAGCAAGGTATATAACTCCTGTATAATACCGGTGCTCACCTACGGAGCACAGACATGGACATTTACACAGGCCAATTTGGATAGGATCAGGAAAGCACAAAGAGCGATGGAGAGACAAATGTTGGGTATATCACTTAAAGATAGAAAACGTAATCAGTGGATCAGAACCAGAACAAAGACAGTAGACGCGATAGAACAAGCAGTAAAACTGAAATGGAAATGGGCTGGACACAATGAACGTCTCCAAGACGGACGATGGAACAATGCAATCGGAAAGTGGCGTCCATACAATGCAAAGAGATCAAGAGGCAGACCACAGATGAGGTGGAAAAATGACATGAGGAAACAAGGAGGCCCCACATGGCAGAGAACAGCTCCAATCAATCAATGCGTTTTTTACCTTGCTTTAAGCTCTATGCTTCTTCAAGGGTGGGTTTGTTACTTGGGTGCTTATGCTTGTTTGGTTTGAAATGCCAGTTTTCGTTCGTATGACTTCAATTGGACTCCGAAGACTAAGGGCGCCGCCGCTAAAGAGCTAAAAAGTCAAAGAGGGTAGGAGAAGGATAGGAAGGGAGTTGAGAACAAGAAGAAGGCAAGAGGCGGAAATCGTACCTTCCAGAAGAGTTAGCCAGGCACACCAAGCCTGTCACGAAGTACAAGTTCCATGGAAAAACGATACCTTTCAGATTATTGGCCATTTTTTGTTTGTTGAAAAAACGCGTGGAGGATAACTGTGGCTGTGTCCTCACCTAGGATCAGGTATCATTGTGCAATGAGATTGGGAAACCACAGAAAACCAATCTCCCCCTGTCCTTGTGTATATTTAATCGACTCCTAAGGAGTGTAGTCGGTGCTCACAGTGTAGTGTTATGTTGTGTGTTTGTGGAGTTTTGTATGTTTATTAATTTGGATTTTATGCTTATTATTGTGATATGGGATTAGGTGTTTATTAATTTGGATTGTGAGCTGGGAGGTAAAGTGTTGTGTATGGGTGTTGCTGGTGTGTGTATGAATGTGTGTTGATATGTAAGGTGTGATTTTCAGATGTGTAGGTGAGTGAAGGTTTGATTGACTAGGTTATTTGTGCATGAAGTGGCTACGGCACATCCATACATTGCGTTTGATATTTTGTTAAGGAATAGGGTTATTGCGCTTCTCTTTTCGGGGAAGACGTTGAATAGGAGCATGGATGCGAAGTGAATGAGGGATTTCATGTCGGAGGTTAGATCATAGGATGGGATTTGTTTCTCTGTGTGTACTGGTTGTGTTTGGTTATAGTTTTCGGGATGAGCGCTTCTGTGAGGACATCGTGGTGAGAAGGCAGGGTGAGGACCATTACAGTTGGGACATTTTGGAGCTGATATTGTGGGGCAAGCAGTAGACCGATGGCTGAGTCCGCAGAACGGCAAATTATTGACTTTCGGAACATTCTGTGTTGAAATGTCCGCTTTTGCAGCATCTCGAGCAGTATTTAGACCGAACGGGGACGGAGTTGCCTGATCGTGGAATTTCACAGGCCAACCGTTCACCCTCGATCAAAATACCGCTCGTGAGCGCTTCAGCGAACTTGGTTTCAGAGTTAGTAAATACTCTGATGTAGGAGGTGGGTTGATTGGTGGAGCGGGCGATTATTCGAACTACTTTGGTATAGGGAAAGTTGTTTTCCTATAGGTTATCCTCGATAAGTTTTTGGGAGAAGGTTTTTGCCACGCCGGCTATGACGAGGTGGAAGATAGATGAATTATTGGGATTAGGTGATGGGTTTTGGGACTTAGGTAGACGGGCTACAATGCGGATTTGGTCGTTTTGGATGATTTTTCGGAGGTTTGCCGTGATGTGGGGGATATCAAGGAGTTTTATTGTTCGAATCGAGGCCGCCTTTTGGGCTGAACAGCTCCAATTAGTAAATTTCAACTTACCGGTAATTATGAATCAAACACCAACAAAAAAACCAAAATAATAAATCTGTCCCCTTTTAACAAAACAAAATAATATTTCTTCCAACTTAAAACATGTTCCAGACATATTATCAGACAAAGAGAAGAGAAGAAAAGATCATACACAAAAGAAAACAAACGAAACCATCTAAATGAGGAACTTAAATATATAGAAAACCTCAACAGAGAGAAATAATTCAGAGCATTCTATAAGAATGTTAACATTAACAGAAAAGAATTGAAGGCAACCAGAAGACAATGCAGAAGTCAGAATGTTGACCTATTAACAACAAGGAAAGATGTATTGATGAACTCTGTCTGGGGTAGGGTGAGGAACGGGTGGATTGAGTAGCTCGGAAATCACCTTACTGAAGCCGGTCCCAAGCCCGGATAAAAGAGGAGGGTTGAGCGGAGGATTAACTACCCACTCTCGGAAAAAGAAAAGTTATGAAAACTGCAACTTTGCCTCGGAACCGGACAGATAAACACAAAAAACAACTGCAATGTAAAAGGACTATGAATATCGGAACTTGGAATGTCCAGAGTTGGTACAGCTATAAATGCTGTGGAACAACTGGAAAGCATAGGAATGGATATAACAGCAGTCCAAGAAATAAGATGGCCAGACGATGGAAATATAAAAATAAGTAAATCCGCCATCTTCTTCAGCGGTAACAAAAACGGAAGACATGAATTTGGAACGGGCTTTGTGATTAGAGACAGCCTAGTACAGAATATAAATTTTCAAACCTATAAACGAAAGGATATGCTACATACGAATGAAGGGGAAACGATACAACATTTCGATTATCTCTGCGCATGCACCACCGGAAGAGAAGGATGAAGATATCAAGGATGACTTAGAACGATGCCCTAGAAAGAGAGATAGATACGATGCCCAAACAAGATATGCGCATACTCTGCGTTGACTTTAATGCTAATATAGGCAAAGAGATTAGCCTATATCCAACGGATAGACTAAGACTCACAGAAACTACATCAGCTAATAATATGCTAATAAAGTCAACCATGTTTCCGCATAAAGACATCCAAAAGCAAACTTTGGTCTCAAACGACCATATTACGCGCAATCAAATTGACCACATCATTATAGATGCCCGTCATGGGAACAATATTATAGACGTAAGAAGCCTGAGAGGAATAGACGAAGACACAGATCATTACTTAGTCAGAGCAAAAGTGAAATCCAGAATATCTAGCCACAAATACAATAAAGCAACAATAAACCCACTATGGAACATAGATGAAATGCACAATACAGAGAAACAATATATAGAGAAACAAAACTATAGAGAACAACTTGAACAAACCTTGAACTCTGAAAGAGAATACAATGATATAGAACAGCTATGGGAAACGACTGCTGAAATAATAACCAAGACAGCGGACAAGATCTTTGGAAGGAGTAGGTAGAAGAGGGCAAAAATATGGTATGACGAGGAATGTCGGAAACAGCTAGAAAAAAGACTTGGATACAACTGCAAACAGACCAAAGTAAAAAGGAATATGACGACTGCCGAAAAGAAACAAGAAAAATAATACGCACAAAGAAAAGAAACTATGAACCAAAAAATATGAAGCTATGGAGAGAGACCGGCCCAAACCAGGCTTCAGAGAATTAATTAATAATTCCATCAATCCACTGAGAGACAATCAAGGCCATATGATAATCGACGGTAAAGAAGTAACTGAAGAATGGAAAGAGTATTTTAGGGACCTTCTAAACATCATACAAGAAGAACAGCACAAAGAAGAGATCTATATCACAGCGGACAAGCCCGTCAAAAATCCCTCCTTTGAAGAAACCCAAAAGGCCTTAAATAAGCTGAAAAATCACAAAGCGCCGGGTACGGACGAGATACCAGCAGAACTTCAGAAATATGGGGGAGACGCACTACATCGTCTAAGTCAAAGATATTTCTAAAAATCATCCACAACCGAGTTTATTAAAAGTTGGAGTCAGATATTAGTAATACACAGATGGGGTTCAGAAAAGGGCTTGGTGCTCGAGAAACTCTCTTCGGTTTGAATGTTCTCACACAAAGATGCCTAGACGTTAATCAGGAGGTACATACGTGTTTTATCGATTTTGAAAAAGCGTTTGACAGAGTACGCCATGATAAGCTTAGAGAGATTCTTGAAAGGAAGGACATAGATAACAAAGATCTGCGAATAATTCTCAATCTATATTGGAATCAGAAAGCTAACATCAAAATAGAAATTGAAACATCACAAGCAATAGAAATACGTAGAGGAGTACGACTGGGTTGCATTTTGTTACCTCTGTTATTTAATGTATATAGTGAAAGCATCTGTCAGGAAGCCCTTTTACAAGCAAACGGAGGAATCGTTATTAATGGAGAGATTGTAAATAATATTCGATACGCGGACGACACTGTACTATACTCTGTTTTTTAACCAGGAGGAGTAAACCAAAAAGACAGATTCACACCCAAGAAAGTTACTAGAAAAGTCACCAAATACATCTTCTTTTTTTGTTGTATATCTCGGCCTTGCGGTAATCAAGTAATCAATATCTTACAACCTTACACGTCAATTCTAACCTAACTTTATGTTTGAATAATATTTTTTTTTAATTCACTTTCAATATATATTACAATTATTACAATAAAAAGGACGTTTTTCACATTTGGTCATGTATATATATTTAAATATCGGGTGATCCAGTTTTATAGATCTTTTGAGTCGATGGTACTTAATTTAGAGAATATTTTGATCCAGAGAGTCAATAATGTTACAGATCTAAGTATGGTTTTTCTCAGAAATTTGTCTTTTAATTTGCAAATAGATCTTATATGCAACAAAGCTATGCAAATGCATGTATCAAAAAGTTAAAGAGAGTTCAAAGATTTCTGAAATACTGTTCTTTTAAACTGCGTAGACCATATTCTTATTCTGGTGTGATTAATTTCTTGAATCTAGGTTTTTTTTTCTTACAAGAAGAATTAACTTTGACTTTGATCATTATTTTTAAGCTTAATAATCCAATCTCCTGAATTGCTTCAGCCAGTTTGTTTTACATATTCCTTCCCATTCACTGCTTTAGAATTGACTTTTTCATGTCATTAGATATATTTAACTTATGTATCAATATCTTAAGGATCTATTTGAAGCACTAAAATGCAAAACAATAAATTTGTATAAATAAGTGTGTATATTGCAATTTCTTTAATGCTGGATTCTTGTTTAATTTTGACAGTGAGTTTGTCCCATTTGTTATCAATAAATAAAATTTACTAAAGAAAACTGGATTTCTGTGAGATAATCAACTAATTTAATCTATTATGTTATATTCTAGTATAATTTTGTAGTTTTCTTGTGATGATCTACAACAGGAAGAACAAAACCAACTGTATCAATACAATCAAAGTAAAACACAACATTACTAATGTTCTTTTATTGTGATGAAAACAAAATGAAAATGCTTCTTAACAAGTATACACAAATTTAAAAAATAGTTGCCGTTTTTCTTATGATAATTAGATATAAATATCATACATTTATAAATTTATAAACACTTCTTCTTCTCGTGCCACTCCTAGCGGAGATTGGAAATCATCATGGCCACTGCGACTTTGTTAGCAGCGCGCCTGAAAAGTTCAATCGAACTACACCCGAACCATTCACGTAGATTACGATTACGAAGCCACGATATATAAACACGATTTATAAACACTGTAAACTCTATTTATTATATATATATATATATATATATATATATATATATATATATATATATATATATATATATATATATATCAGCTAGAAAAATATCACATTAAATACTATTATCGCATATCACCAAGTCCAAGTTATTACAAAAACAACTTCTAGAGTTAGAAATCGATTTATATAATATTCTGTGCATAATATATATTCGAAATGAATGTAAAAATAAAAATTTAATAATTTTATTAGTCTTCCAAAATCTCTCCATTTATGTCTTGGTGAGATTAATGAACAACTACACCATTTTGAATTTCTTGATTTATTTTTTCAGTAAAAACTGAATCTATTTCAGATATTTGAGCAAGAAAGTTTTGTTTTTGGTCAGCAGCCCAATGTATAAACTATTCTTTGAATAATTTCCCCTAAAAAATAACTATGGTAAGACATTCATAATATAGACAATAAATCAATCATCCTATAAACAGTAAGATAAACAATCTATAGTTATGCTATGTAATATTTGCTGCATTGAATCTGCATATGTAAAGTAAAAATATCTTTTTTTCCTTTTCTTCCCTTTCCATGTTCTTATATCTGTTGAACCAAAATACTTGACAACATTCCAGTAGAGTATACAAATAAAAACTTAAAACTTAATATTTATTAGTAACAATAATATACCTGATTTTAAAAATGAAATCTATAAAATGTTTTAGTTAATTTTACTATATAATTGTAGCTAACCCATATTTACATACCGATATTTGTACTTATTTCAAATTTATTTTCTTAAAGAATTTTATAATAATGAACGACACATATTTTGGAAGATCTAAGCGGTTGTTAATTTCACTTATTATATTAAAATTTTACTTAAAGTGAGCATTTCATTCTCGAAAAAGAAGCTGTTTACTATCTGTCGTATAGATGTTTTAACTCTTTCATCCTATGTTGCAAGAATATAAGGTCGACCTTCAATATTTTTAGGACATTTTACTGCTCCAGTCTGCTTATATTCTTTAATTGTTCTAAATTCTATTGTTGTAAATAGTTGAATTCGCAACACCTAAAATTAGCACATTACTTTAGTAAGTATTGATTTTAATAATAACTATTCTGTAAAACTAACCTGCTGCCTGTTTTATTTTTACTACCGTGGCTGTTATTTTTTATTCCAGAATTATCAATTTTCATGTTTGTACATGTTTATAGTACATTATTTTTCATTTGATGATAAATGATCCAAATCTACTCGGCGTTTTTAAGGTGGAGAAGAATAATTACCACTAGTACTTGGCATTGAATCCATATTGTTATCTTAATAACACTAATATGTCGCTAAATAGTTCTGAAAAGAACTGTATTTTATATAAATGCAAACGAAAAATCTAAAGATGTAAGAAATAACACAGAAAATACAAAAAATTGTCGATAAAAATTTTGAATTTTAAAATTCCACAAATGTCATTAGTGTCAATATGTCATAATTTAGTGGAGTAAACTTGCCTGCGCTTCGACCAATTACAAACAAGCATTATGGCGCGGAAAATTTGAATTACTCCTCCTGGTTTAAAAACAGACCATAGTTGCAAGAACAGTAGAAGAATTACAAAGATTACTTACAGACATAAATATTGCTTGCAACAATTATGGTATAAATATCAATATTAAAAAAACCAAGTATATGATCTTCAGTAAAAACATGACACAACCAGCGTATATGAGTATAAACGGCACTCAAGTTGAAAAAGTATCAAGTTACAAATACTTGGGAACTTTAATAAACGAAACTGGAGACCAAAACAGTGAAATAAAAAGACGTATCGAAATTGCCAGGGCCACCTTCATAAAGATGAGAAAATTCTTCTGCAACAGAAATATAAGCATCCCTCTACGATTAAGAATGCTGAGAGGCTATGTATTTAACACGCTATTATACGGTGTAGAGGCCTGGACTCTCAAACAGAACAACATGAAAAATATTGAAAGTTTCGAGATGTGGTGCTACCGTCGAATGCTGAAGATTAGTTGGGTTGAAAGAATAACAAACTGTGAAGTAATACGAAGAATAGGAAAAGACCCAGAGATTTTGTTAACGCTAAAGCGAAGAAAACTCGAATATTTTGGTCACCTGATGAGAGGACATAAATACGCATTACTTCAAAATATAATGCAGGGAAAAATAGAAGGAAAACGGAATCCAGGCCGTAGAAGAATGTCATGGTTGCGGAATTTGAGAGAGTGGTTTGGCTGCACCACTAATGAACTCTTTAGGTCAGCCGTAAACAAGGTCAGAATAGCCTTGATGATTTCCAATCTCCGATAGGGGTGGCACAAAAAGAAGAAGAAGCACTACATCGGGGAGACCCTCTCTCCTGTATACTGTTTAATCTGACTGGAAAAAGAAATACGTATGTCACAAATCACAACCAATGGTTCAATATATAATAAATCAGTGAGAACAGAAAACTTAATAATAAACACCAACAAAACGAAGTATATGAAAATAAGCACGCGACCACTCGTTATAGAAAACGAGGTCATCGAAGCAGTGAACGAATTTGTATACCTTGAAGCGCTTCTTAACACTGAAAATAATACTACCTCAGAGATAAACCGCAGAATTTGCACGGCCAACAGATGCTATTTCGGGTTCAATATTCTCCTTAAATTCACAATTATATCGACATAGTCCTAACATATTGTAACGATAAATTATATTTTGCCTACCACACGGGGTAAGATTATGGGGTATAACATTGGGGACTGAAACTAAAGAGGTGGAGATAGGGCAAGCAAAATAAACGTTACTTGTGCGAACGGAACTCAGGGTTTGGTAGGAGAGCTGGGGTCGTGGATAAGTAAAAGATAAGGTTTTTGGAATGGGGCAACTACAAAAAATGAAATAAAGGGTTCATTAATCTCTTGGGATAAACAAAATAAAAATAAACAGGAAACACCTCAAGGAATTTAATATAGGGCGCCACTTGAGGTGCCTAATTATAATTACAACCACTAGTTGTAACTAGGGAAATAATTATAAAACATCAAAAACATATCTTTTTCAAATAAAATTCAAAAAAGGGTTAGCTCAAAAAAAATTAATAAAATGTTAAGAAAACAAAATTTAACAATTATTTTTATGTCACCACAAACAGTTACAACATGGAGAAATACAAGAATACAAAAAACTTACGTGTGTCATCCCTATACAAACTCCAGGAGTTGGAGATACTACATAAAACTTACAAATGTTACCGCATTACAATTTTTAAATGTTACAATTTCTAAATTTTAACGAAAGCAATTATTATTCTAAAAAAATATCTGTCTTTACTTTGAAATTAAACAAACAGTAAACTTTTACCTGGATTCACATATTTCCACTTAACGAAAAAAAAACTTGTTACATCTCTGGAGTATCTATCCGGACATTATCAGCGAAGAGCTTTATTCATTGGGGCTGGAACTAGCACACTTGGAAAAACGGGAAATCTCAAAAAAACGGGAACTAAACTTGTTCAACTTTTTCAACAGAAACTAGACTTTTCGAACATCTTAAAATCTTCAAAAAAAAAAAAACGAAACAGTGGTCACTCTTTCTAAAATGACATATTACATCGAGCGAAAACTCCACCAATTTTGGCAAATTAATGCCGGTCACTTCATAATAGATAAAAATCCACCACTACTGCTACTTATTTCCACAAAAGGAGCGAAAAACAGAAAACCACAAAGTCGACGACGAATTCGGATCCATACCTGAGCCTACAACGAACTGCTCGGCGACCCAAGCATGAATTCTGGATCCCACCTGACACTACGACGACCCAAGTATGAATGACGAACTTAAAAATTCGTTCATATAACTTGAAAACAAACAAACCTGAAATAGCAAAACACAACGAAACCACGTAGATATCCTTTTGACTCATAGCATGTTTACCTCGTAAGTATTAACCACAATGTTCTTTAACCTTAGTCAACATTTTAAATTCTACGTTCTTTTAATTAAAGTGGTTATTTACTTTCAGGTTTACACTGTTTTGAAAACGTTTTGTAATACATTTGTGATAGCCCGTTTGGGCATTTTATTATATATCTTTTATAAAGGATTTGAGATAAAAGAATTTGGCCGACCTAAGAAAGAATTGAAAAGATATTTGGGTTTTAATACGTACGAAATATTCTTAGATTTATCAAACATATATAAGAAGATTTTAATATTTTGCGTATACAAGGGGATCTCAATATAAAATGCTACAATATTTTTTAGAGACCTGAACTCTAACAAAAAATAATGAAAACATGTTAGGATGTTTTGAAAGAAAAGTACCAAGGCGAATATATGGAGCAGTGAATGACAATGTAGTGTGGGGAAGACGATACAATCTCATATTGGGATATCAGGGAACCTGATATCGTAAAACATATTAAGATACGACGTGTGAGGTGGATAGGACATGTAATGCGGATGGTAACAATTTCTAAGATACGATCAATATATTGAGATTGATTCAAAGTGTCTTCTACAAAAACGAAACAGTTCGATGATAAAAAATTTTTCCAACCCACATCATAACTTGTAGACAACTATATAGACGAACAACCTGTACATGCCTGCGTCTCTCTTGTTGATCAGATCCTCTCCAAACTCTCACTCTTCATTAATCAGGGTAGAGACAAAACCTAGCTTCATCTGTAAATAACACAGAACTCCATTATTGTAAGCCCCTCTGCACATGTTCTTATGCCCGCCTTAATCCGAGTCCACGATTTCCATAACGTAACATGGAAACCCCCAATTGACGTCTGGCGTGCAAGTCAGTATCATGTAATCTATTCTTCAAAATTTGGTTACATATAGTAATGGTGAGGATATTTTCTAAAGCCCCATAGAGTTCACGTTCAGTTATATGCACATTTCGATGAGCTAATCCTAACACAAACCAATGCTGTCAGGAGTAGTTTCACGTTGACGACCCCTATGTCTTTCAGCGACATTACCAATTGTTCATATTGACGCCACAATCGCGAAATAACGCTCAGAGTCACGTCAAAATGACTTACAACATCAGTTTGTGAAAGACTAGCCTGAATCAAATTCACAGCACTTATCATTTGCAGCAAATTTTAAAGCCAATACAATAAGTGATGGATTCAACCGTTACTTGAGGGAAATTCGTTTTATATAACATTAAAACACTAAAAGCTTTGTTTTCAAAACTTCCAAAAAATTTACAAAAAAACAACAACTTGGCAAATATATTAAAAACAAGAGCCAAAATAAAAAGCACTACATAATGGTGTATACAAATTTAAATGTGGCGATTGCCCAAAAACTTATATCGGTCAAATTGGTAGAACCTTTAACAAACGTATAGCAGAACATAAAAGGGCTTTCAATAATAGGAAAACAGATTCTACATACTCACTTCACCTTCTAGATCATAATACTATTCTTTTAATGGCGAATTTCAAATTCTTCACATCCAAAATAAAGGCCTTAAGCTAACTTTATTAGTATCTATCGAAATTAACAAATTAAAAAAACACAGACATTATTCTGAATGCCCAACTTGAGACAAACAGTTCTTCCCTCCTCAACCTATTTCGTTAAAGACTTTAAATTGTAAACACATCCAAAAATAGATCATTTGAGAAAGGCACTCTGTCGAAACACTGTAGTGATAAATTTTGTGGAAGTTTTGAAAACAAAGTTTTCAGTGTTTTATCGTTATATAAATACAGACTATTTTTAAAATACGTACTGTTTCTTTATACTTTGAAGCAATTAATCATACGCATTTTTGAGGTGCTGACACTTTTGCCTTAATAAAGTATTGCAATTGACATATTAATTTACATAGCATACCTTGATTTGTAGAGAACAAGTTTTTAAATCGAAAAGTTTTAAAAAAAATAGTGGAATAATAATGTTGTTTCTTAAACATTTTTGATGTGTCTATGTATTAAAAAAATCAATCAAAATATTTTTTTCTAGCTCCAACTCCTGGATAGCAATCTCCTAGCTGTACAGTCTCTACTGAGCAAATGTCCCTCCTGCATGGATAACTTCGTTTCTACGATATGTCACTTCACCTGTTCCCCAAACCAATCCAAATTCGTTCGTGTAAATTCCACTCAAGTAAATCCAACAACGAAAAAGAAATTCATCGCAGATATCGATGTATATTTGGATAACACCTATATGGAGGGTGCTTACAATTCCTGCAAGCAAGTTAGCGTGCCAGTGGCTGGAACAAAGGTGAGTTAAATATTGTTCTGCTTGAAAAATAGGTCCTGAATACAGGTTCCACGAGATTAGAGAAAGTATGCTTTCGCTGCTGACTTCTATGATAAATGAGGCTGCGACATTTTTTTTTCTAAAAATTTTAATATTTTGAGCTTTATAATTGCTTTAGTACTAAACTGAAGCCCATATATAGAGTGTTTAACTGTTTTTTATCTATGTCACGCATGCGTGTCGGGCGTACCTAGTTATAAATTTTTTTGCCATGTGCTGACTGACACGCATGCGCGTCAATATATTTTTTACTACTTTAAAAGTTTATTGAAGACAATTTTAAGAAAACTAAGTAAAAACAATTAAAAACAAAACAAAATGTAATAAAAACTTAAACACTAGATGAACAATAAAAAAAACTTCAAATTCATAACATACATAACTACGTATTTTGTTTATATGTATAATACAAAATATTGCACTATTGATGGTAATCGTTAAAACATTCGACGCATAATCCGGGCTCTTCTGTACATTGTTGGCAGTGGTAAAGCTTCATTTTACGGATTTTCTTGCCAGAGCACACTCTACATCGCTTTCTTATTGCTTTTCCTTGTTTGTCCTTGGCTAAAATTATAGTAATAATGTGCACTGTTTTAATTGTCGGCCTCAGCTTGTTATTCATACCAATGTTTAATAGTTTTTCCAAAACTGACAATCGGTAGTCATAAAGGCTTATCTGACGTAAAACAAATTGTTTATGTAGCAAGTACGAATTCATTAGCATCAAGTGTATGTAATATATGCCCAACTTCTTGTACCACCTTAATAATTTTCTTTCTCAAGGGTAGTAATGCCGATCGACACCCCCCATATGCTTATTATAATTAAAAATTGCAGTAGGTTTTTCTCTGGGTCTATTCCTTCTATCAACAAATTCCGTCATTTCAGTTCCAAATTCATTAGAGATATAAAGAACGTCACGTTTGTCCTTCCATTTATCAACTAAAATATTATCAGAAAAACAAGCAATTCGCTCATCTTTTTTTAGTTTTTTTTTTTCAATAACGTCTTTGGGATTATGCTTCCTTTTCCACATTTAGTGTTCCATTGCAGTAAGTACTTCAATTTGTTATTATTTTAGCTAGTTCCTAGGAATTATAAAAATTGTCCATGTATACACTATGTCCTTGGTCCAAATATTCATTAAGTAGCTGTAAAACTACTTTTGTTGTGTGGCCTTTTCCACCGGCATCATCCAGGGCTCCAGTGTAGACTAAAGATTTTAGAACTAAACCACTTGGCTCTGTAAGAATATAGAGTTTTATCCCGTATTTATGACGTTTGTTCTTAATATATTGTCGAAATACCAAGCGTCCACGCCATAGTACCATTGACTTATCAAGTGAAATGTTTTTTCCAGGATACTAAACAGCAGACATTTTATTATTGAAGAACATTATTATAGGTCTTACTTTGTACAATCGATCTTGAACATTTTCTCCACTGGCTGGGTTTCTTGGAAAGTGTAAGCAACTCATTATGATAAGGAAACGATCCCTACTCATATGCTCCGAAAAACATTTTAAATTAAATAATTGATGAGATTTCCAGTAATCATTTAGTCTATTTAATTTGATGGTTCCAGCGTGAATCTTCCCGTGAAACTGGCTTCCACTTTGTAATTCTTGATTTTTCTCGTATATGTTTAGAAAGAAATATCTCTTCTGCATACAAGTTGGTTTGGCTAACGATTAAATCCAAAATGTTGTTATCAAATATCATTTTAAAATAATCGATTGGGTCATTGCCACCTGGTTGAACCAAAAGTTAATTTGTTTTCGAAAACATAAAATCTTTTATATTCATAGGAATACTTGTCCAGTCAGGAAATGAGTGTTTTAACACTCATTCATCGAGTGTTTCGTTTTCGTTGGGAACGTCATCTTGGATTTGAATTGGCATTTCATTTACTGTAACAATAAAAAAATTAATAATATTGTTATCACATAAAATATAAAAACTTGCTCTTTCTATCATCGTCTGAATACTTATCGGATTCAAAAGAAACGCCCTAGAAATCAGAATCAGTGTTACTGCCAATAGAATGTTTACTGAATAAGTCCTCCTCGTCAGTAGATTCATATAGCAAAGTTAACATCTCAGTTTATTAGGATTTTTCACCAGTACTTTACGTTTTTTACATTTTGAAGGTCCCGGTATAGAGTCCGCCATTTTAATAAGACAAAATGGTCTATACGCAAACATAACAAAATAAATAAGCCGACAATCAACCTTCCACTGCAACAATACAATCACACTCCTCGAATTCTTTGAATGCGTGTCTGACTTGACCGCGCTAATTTGTATCCCCTACTCTAGCATGTCCGAATGCCGCTAATGCCGTCTTATTGGGAAATTCTGAAAACGGCAAACATATTTTAAATACTTTGTGCCTTAGTAACACGCTAACAAGATGTGAACTATCTGCTGCATACGATGTATTTAAAATTCTATGTTAAATTTAACTGATCAGATGTCACGCAAGTATGTCGTCAGCACCTGGCAAAATAACTTAAAGTCGCGCATGCGTGACATCAGCAGTGAAAGTGTTAATAATCGGTAAATCAGGTTTTAAATTAAATAAACCGTCTCTTCAATCTAAAAAACAAAAAATGACACTGTAAAAAACTTGCAGCGAACATATTAACAAAAAGGTTGTATCCATGCAATTCTAAAATAATACAAAAAAGAAATAGTAACATACATACAAAAATGAACAGACTTTAAACTAGAAAACTTATTTGAAATTTTTTGTTTTTGTCAGGTAATGGACCTTATGTGTGGCCAATATGGCGCCGAAAAGTGCAATGCTCTGAGATGGTACCAGACTATAGGAGATCCAAATTCACCAGGTGTACCATTCCGCATCGGATTCATCAATGCTAGTGGTCCTACCAATGGGTACATACCTCTTAGTGCTGATATAGTTCCTTGTAGCAAGTCTGTAGATGTAAGTTTTGTTTTTTTCACTTATTGGTGTTACTGAACTTTGCATTAATTAATAAAAATTTTTCTATAGGGTAAGTCACCACCATGCAGTTGCGTCGACTGCGAAGACAGCTGCCCAGTACCACCTCCACCAACCCCTCCCCCAATACCATTCAAAATCGCCAGCCTCGATGGTTATGTTTTCATCATGGTCATCGTATTCATGATCGGTTCCTCCCTGTTTCTTTTTTTAAATTTTATATACAGCAGAAATTACTCAGGTGAGCAGTGATATTTATTTTTTATAGAATTCGTATTATTTTATCTTTCAAATATTATATTGCTTTATAACTATTACCATTTTAGACAAAAGCGTTTATCTCTGTTCATTATTATTTTTTATCTGGTTTGCAGTGTTTACAGGATCATATGAAGTTGCTGTAGCAGATACAGAAGCGAGTCCTCTTCAGACACCAGGTATGTAAATATTGTTCTGAAGCTATTTTCTTGTGGCATCTTAATGCAATTTACTATTTTTGTTGGGAATTAGCCTCAATTTTACTTTCAAATTAAGTTTATTTGTCGTATCGATTTCCACTTTCTCAAAATACAAAATATTAATAAATTAAACATATTTTGTTTTTGTTTTTTGGTAAAAAATTCTTTTAATTTAATTTTATCTGACTCATTTATATTGACAATTTAGACATATATTTTAAAGTAGATGACTTTAAAATGATATTGTTAATATTTTTGAGTTACGTTCCTGGGTCGACTTTCTTGTGTAAAATTATCCTGTTAATGATGCCATAATAAATCAGAAGGAAAAAAAATGTATTAATATAAAAATACATTTCTTGTGGTGAACTGTCAAAATTTTCATTAAATATTATATAACCATTTGCAAATAATGACACATTTATAAAGAATACACAATATTTTTCGAATAAATTATTAAATATTGAATGTAATTCAAATAATATTAGTTAAGTTTTGACATACCTAAATAGTTTAATGGCAAGAGAGATGGTACAGGAACTCGTTGTGGCTACAGAAAATGTAGGTTTAAATATAAATATCTCGAAAACAAAAATCATGACCAATTTGGTGCCCAACCAGAACATCAGTATTGGTGGGAAAGAAATAGAACTCGTAGATATATATAAATACCTGGTACATGAAATTATGATTGGCAGAGATAACCAGACTCATGAACTGAAGAGAAGAGTCGGCCTTGGGTGGGCAGCATTTGGAAAACTGAGAGAAACTTTTAAAAGTGAGCTGCCCACATGCCTAAAGAGAAAGGTATTTGATCAGTGCGTCCTCCCAGTCTTGGCGTACGGAGCAGAAACACTTACCTTAACAAAATCAGCAGTTACCACACTGAGAGTCACGCAGAGAAGAATGGAGCGGTCCATGTTAGGAATAACTCTACGAGACAGAATAACAAACGAAGACATCAGGAGAAGAACCGGAGTGACTGACATCATCGAGAAGATAGCCAGACTAAAATGGAGATGGGCAGGACACATAGCCAGAATGACAGATGGGCGATGGACAAAGAGGTTATTGGAATGGAGGCCAAGGGAAGACAAGAGAAGCGTCGGTCGACCACCTACAAGATGGACTGACGCGATTTTCAAATCTATACTTGAGAATCAAATTTGTAGGCAGTAAATTCTCCGAACTGTTAATGCGATAATACGACAACATCGTTACCAGTTTGTGATGATAGATATTCTAGCAATTTATAATTTAATCATTGGCATGCAGCAAAATTATCATATTAAAAATTGTTTTCTTTTTAAAGTTAAAGTATCTAATAAAATGTATTTAATAACATCAATATGTATGTATAATATTATATTTATATACAATATTTATATATAGAAAACATCTTAAGTACGATAATATTCTTTGTAAAAGCCATACATGACAACATCGTATTCTAGGACCGGTAGAAAGGAATAGTAGATCAACGTTGTCATAATATAAAGAGAGATAAATTGATTTCATTGATTTCCTACCGGAGCATTCAGTAGCGTATCGTTCACACTGTTGCAGTGAATTTTAAAAACGAATCTTAATATATTCTGATATGAGACTTATATTTAACTTTAAAAGTGAATACTTCTTATCACAAAAAAACACTTCTCAAAAAGCGACTTTCAAATTCCGTAATTTTGTACAAAACATACGAGACAAAGAAATTTAATGACAAACTATAACTTTTATTCATGACATTTTTTGTTTGCTACAAAAATTAAATATCGAAAACGCAGGTAGAGAGATTTACCCTACTGTTATTTCAATGAAAGCTTTCTTTTTATTGGAATTACTTATATTTTAAATATACTTATTTACATAATTAGGAAAATCCAATTCTGAATTTGAAAAATTAAATTAAGTCAACTTTTATTAAATAAAATAAATCGAATCGAATATACCTAATATATACACACGTCATATATATATATATATATATATATATATATATATATATATATATATATATATATATATTTATATACGCAAAACGTATTTTAGTTTGAAAACTAGGTTAACAAAATAAACTTAATTACATAAATTAATCTTGATAAAATGGTTCGACCTCAACAGGTCAACAAGTCAAAATATTAATCATCGTATGAAGACGATTTGTCGGCTGATATTTTGTAAGGCAGTAGCTAACAAGCACTTCACCTCCTCAATTTTAAAACTCAAGTTTTCTCTTGCCACTTGGTTTTTTTATTTGAGCCTATATAAGCTCGATAGGCGTATATAAGCTCGATTACAAATGTCTTAAACCAAAGATCTCCAAATCTCCAAATAAATAAATCTCCAAATGTTTGGATGATCTGCGGAAATCTGTTATTCAAACCCTCGATGCCATCCTTTTATGCAATTGTTTTTTTTTTGTAAACTTTCTTGGACCCCTTCATAACAATTCCACAGACATGTGAAAATAAGGGCAAACTTTTATTCATGACATTTACCTCTTTATGGATCCAGGTATCTTCAAAATAATCAATTACTGACTGGGCTTCTGCTGGCAACACATCTTGCTCGCAAATCGTTTCAATGCCTTCACTACTTCTGCAGTAGGAATGAAAGCTAAGGCCGCCAATAATCGGAGCTTTAAAGCAAAATCTGAATCAGTTTCATATCTTCTTTTTAAACCGTCTGACTGAATTCTTCTAAATAGACATTGAGTGGAATGGAAAAAGCACCCACGATGTCTTGAGTCGGGATATTCTTGTCTTATAGCACATAGATCATACCGCTTTCAAAATCTGTTAATATGGTTGCAGGCGAAGCTCCAAGCAAAAGTTCTTTTCATTTTGAAAGTGCGTATAGTAAGGAATCGCAGTATTCTTAGTAATCCGTGGATTGTATATAGTTGATAAAAAAGGTGAGGTACAGTTTTGAAAGTTTCGTCGACAAACCAGTGTTGTGACCTTGTCAGAATAAAAAGATTTTGTCTTGTTGAAAAAATTAACTACCGATCATCATGTGGGCCTGAATCAAATAGTAAAAATTGTTTTCCATTTTGTGTTAGTTTATACTCTTCTGGAATAACAATGTCTCTTCTGTGAAGAGATAAAGCCGGAGCGGCTTGCTGATTTCTTCGTACATGCCTTATTGTTCTTTTAATGCTGCTCACTTTTGGAAGCGTGGCAGCTGTAGCTTGACTAAGCTGAACATATGCATTGGATATTATATTATGTGGCCCATCTTTGGTTTGTGTAGCGTTTTAACGTATTCCATTAAAACATTTTGTTTTTCCACTTGCCTTGCATCCGCTATATGGTTGTGTGTCCCACTTCTTTTTACTACTGCACCTTCTAAGGTTATAACACGAGCTTTACACTTGAATGTCTTGTAGTAATAACACTTCCAATAAATGTTTTCTTTTTCTTTATCTTTATGGTAAAGATAACCTTCGATCAATAATTTACTCTTACCCTTTTCGCTAAGTACACACTCCAAAGCCATATTGCGTCGTGACCCTAGCTAAGAATTTTGACAATAACGCCATAGAAAACTGCCGTTCAAGTATTTATATGAAATTTAGTTGTTTTGGTTAGTATTAAGAGTAATGGCACATATTGTAATCTCTGTTAATGGGGGTACTTATAAAGAATTTAAGAGTGGGATTTCCCAACTCCAGGTAATCAGGTAAAATAGAATTTATTTCGTGGATATATCATAGTAGTAATTATTATTAAAAAGGACAGGAAACAAATAATAGTATATTTAGGAAGCTCGTTAGCACTTTAATCACTTTGAAGAAAACATTAAAATGTAATTAGCAAGGGATTATTGCTCTCAATTCTTGCGGAGAATAGCACATAATTTATCGTATTAGTATATAGGAAATACATATATATATATATATATATATATATATATATATATATATATATATATATATATATATATATATATATATATATATATATATATATAATATATATATAATAAATATTAACGAGATAGCTAGGTCGAACACAATATAAGCAGTAATAACTATTTAAATAGCACGTAAATTACCGTATTAGCATATAGGAAATACATGTAAAGCAATAACTATTAAAATATATTTTTCGGTGAATTCTCTTTCGGGCAATTGATTTTCTGTAAATTGTCTATTATCTATGTCGAATCGTTAAATAAACTCAATTTTAAAGTAAAGTTGTGGCGTATTCTCAACAAAAACAGTAAAGTGTATATAAATATTTTAAACAAATATTAGCCATATTTCTGTATGCCATTTTCTTCATCTTTTGATGAGATTTTTAGCCTTTTCAGTAATTTAGTAGTTTACTAAACTACACAAATCACGTGAAGAATCTATTATTTACGTCTGCATTTTTCTCACTTTGCTGCTCCTTTAATAATATCATTTGTTTCCTTTTTTTATTGGTATTGTATATTCCAAACGAGTTTTTGTTATTATTTATTTAATAGATTTTTTAACAAATTCTTATTTCAGTGTCTACCGAACAAGTACCCGAGATGAAAACTACTAAGCCAATGGAAGCCTTATCTTTTATTGAAAAATTGGGTGCAAGCTTCGACATATATTTACAAAACACATTTGAGAAATGGGGAACGTTTTGTGCTCAGAGACCGCTGACTATTCTCTTACTAGGAACTCTGATGGTGATCGGTTTCGCGTATGGAATCAGAGATTTAAAAGTAAGTACAAGCTTTAGCAATATTAGATGACATGTCAATTGTGTACCGTTTATTCCTTGTTTTTACCAGAAAGTTAAAAATCATATATTATATTTTTTTTTTCTATTTATATATTTTATGGTATTCCGCTTTTCGCACTAAAAATTATTTTTCTTTCAACAAAAACCAATATTGCTGCAAAAGGTTGGAGCATATATATATATATATATATATATATATATATATATATATATATATATATATATATATATATATATATATATATAGCATAGGTATAGCAAACTCCTAAGTGGAGCATACAGCTTCAGTGAAAACGCGTTATCGGGTTCTATTATGCGCTAAGGCCTTCACCTCATTCCAAGACTTTCCTTGACATCTTATATCGTCCATGATGGATCTTCTTCCTTGGGGATTCCACTCTAGGGCAATCTTTGCAATACTGGAATTATTTTTTCTGAGTGTGACCAATCCAACCCACTTTCTGGACTTTATTTGATGTTCTACCCTTTTCTGTTCGGTCAGGTCTAGTAGATCTTTGTTTCTGATGATGTTGGGCCAGAAAATACGAATAATTCGTAGTAGATATTTATTAATAAAGACCTGCAGTTTACCTGAACTTATCACTTTTATGTGATGTTAGTCTGCCTATTAGATTTCTAGATGTGTGTCCGATGTATGACTAATCACAATTTTCACATGGTATTCTTTAAACTACATTTGAGCTTTCCATAATATTAATAGGTGATTTAGTTTTTGTATAAATGATGCCAATGTTTTAACATTTTTAGTTGCAATTTTATAGTTAGTCTGGGTTTTAATGTTGGTATGTAAGGTAGTGATATAAAAGTAAATTGAGATTGCTGAGAAAGTAAAGTAAGTAAAACTCTTTTAGGTTTGTTAAGCTTTCGAGTTTATTGTACTCTTTTTCAAAACGTACTAAAAATTAACATAAAAAAGTACATTAGAAAAATGAAGTTGTTATATCTTCAGTAGGCTAACCCTTGTGAGAATTGTGTTTTAAAATTAGCAAAATTAATTAACATAATGACATTATTAAATTTGATTTTCTTTTTCGTTCTGTCAAAACTTATTACCAAGGTTTACATGTCTCTTCTATTTTTTATATTTATTTTAGGTTAGTTTGACAGAGGAAGTGTCTATGTTTATGCAAACCTTCATTGCAAATTTTGATATAATATGTAGAAATGTTTCGTTTGAAGTAATTAAACTAGCAACAGAGTTTATGTTACTAAGTAATTAAGAAAAAAAAAACAAATAAAAATAAATTTTATCTCATTTGAACTTGGAATAATCCCTTTAATATGCGTAGCTTTTAAGAACTTTTATATTGTTATTCTTTTATTTAAAAGAAGATTACTGTATATAGCACTAAGATTTTCAATGTCTTCTCTTTTGTTTAAGATGTTTTGTGTAGTTTTAATTAAACACATTTCTAGAAACAATCTATTGTTGTAATTTCTTTCCCTTCTCAATATTTCTGTTTGATCATAGTTAGTCGTATGGCCCATTGTAATACAATGTTCACTTAATGCATAGGCT
The DNA here is from genome assembly GCA_918026665.1 of Diabrotica balteata. NCBI lineage: Eukaryota > Metazoa > Arthropoda > Insecta > Coleoptera > Chrysomelidae > Diabrotica > Diabrotica balteata. Next base: position 114,660,807 of record OU898276.1, read on the forward strand.
TGTACTTTATTCAGATTAATGTCACTCTTGTGAGATGTTAATCTTCCGGACAAATTTCTGGACGTTTCTCCAATATATACTGTATTACAATTATTACAGGATAGAGAGTACACTACATTGGAGCTTTCTTTATTATTTAAGGGTGTTTTCAAGTTTAGTATATAATTTTGATATTGTTTTTATATTTCTGGTTCCAATTTTGATATTAGGTACTTCTCTAAATGTATTTAGTAGTCTATATGTTAAACCTGGAATATATGGTAAAGAGTGGTACAATGTAAAAGAGTTTTACTTAAAGGCCAATATTGACTACTAAACCCAAGATGAATATCCTGGCTGCATAACCTGCGAAAATGGTTTAACTTAACCACTACCGGACTTTTTAGTGCAGCAGTCAACAAAGTCAGAATAGTCATGTTAGTGTCCAACATCCCTAACAGATAGGCACCATAAGAAAAATTTTAATTATGGAAATTTTATAATTAGTATTCTAATGTATCTTCCTTGTTTGTACTATACCAGATTGTTTTATAAATGTATACTCATGTTAAAAACAATACATTTCTCTCCCTCTCTATCTCATTAATATTTATATTAGAATTAATTTATATCAATTATTCTCGTAGATTATCACAGATCCAGTGGAACTCTGGGCATCTCCATCTTCTAGAAGTCGCGTAGAAAAAGATTTCTTCGACAGTCACTTCGAACCGTTCTACCGTACAGAACAAGTCATCATCAGAGCAATGCATATGTCAGAAATCACCTACAATAACTCTGATGAAATACTGAAGTTTGGTCCTGCTTTTAATGCGACTTTCTTAAAATCTGTTCTGGACTTACAAAAAAAGATACAGTCCATTGGTGAAGGAAGTGATCACAGCTTGGACAGGATATGTTTTGCTCCGTTAAGAAATAACTGCCAGAACGTGACCAAAGTGTCGGAATGTGTCGTACAGAGTATCTGGGGATACTATAAAAATGACGCTGCGAATTTGGACAGCGACTATTTGAATACATTTATCTCTTGTTCAACGTAAGTATATATTTTAATCATCAAGTTTTTTAAATTTTTTTATTTTTTTTTATTCAGAAGATAAAATAAAGAAATAAAACATAAAGAAATAGTTGTAACATAAAATAAATCTGAATAGGTAAAAAGTATTTTCATCATCATCTTGGTGCTACAGCCCTTAGAGGGCCTCGACCATCTCAAGCTTTCTACGCCATTCTGTTCTGTCCCTTGCTTGCATTTTCCAGTTGCCGACTCCGATCTTCTCCGCATCTTGTGTTACCCCATCCATCCACCTCAGCTTTGGTCTACCTCGTCTTCTCATTCCCACGGGTTGCGCTGTTATAATCTTTTTTATCATGTTCGATTCAGAGGCCCGAGCTACATGCCCTGCCCACTGCAGGCGGTTTCGCTTAATTATAGTGATAATATCTTTACCACCAAACGTATGCTTGTAGATATTCTGCAGTTCAAAGTTATATCTACGCCTCCATATTCCGTTCTCACAGACCGCTCCGAATATCTTGCGTAGCACCTTTCTTTCAAAAATGGATAGAGCGGATTCATCTGTTTTCGTTAGCGTCCATGCCTCTGATCCATTTGTGAGAACGGGGACTATCAGTGTTCTATACAGCCTTATACGAGTTTTTTGAGACAGACGTTTGTTAGCTAAGTACTTAATATTTATATAGAAAACATCTTAGTACGATAATATTCTTTGTAAAAGCCATACATGACAACATCGTATTCTAGGACATCGTATTCAACGTAGAAAGGAATAGTAGATCAACGTTGTCATAATATAAAGAGAGATAAATTGCTCATTGATTACCTAGCGGAGCATTCAGTTTTCAGTAGCTTATCATTAACACTGTTGCAGTGAATTTTAAAAATGAATCTTAATACATTATGATATGAGACTTATATTTAACTTTAAAAGTGAATACTTCTTATCACAAAAAAAACACTTCTCAAAAAACGACTTTCAAATTTCATAATTTTGTACAAAACATACGAGACAAAGAAATTTTCTATGACATTTAATGACAAACTATAACTTTTATTCATGACATTTTTTATTTGTTACAAAAATTAATTATCGAAAAGGCAGGTAGAGAGATTTACCCTACTGTTATTTCAATGAAAGGTTTCTTTTCATTGGAATTACTTATATTTTAAATATACTTGTTTACATAATTAGGAAAATCCAATTTTTAAATTGCAAATTACATTAAGTGAACTTTTACTTATAGTGAACATATAAACACTCACACATATTATATTACAATTAAATAAAATATATCGAATATGTAAGTATTCATTTTTTTTTTTTAGATCAAAGTATATTGGTGCAAAACGTATTTTAGTTTAAAAACTAGGTTAACAAAATAAACTTACTTACATACGAAAGTAATCTTGATAAAATGGTTCGACCTCAACAAGTCAACAAGTCAAAATATTAATCATCACATAAAGACGACTCGTCGGCTGATGAAGAGCTATCGAGATCACTATTATTTACATTGATAATTCTATTCATTGTATATATTATTTACATTGATAAGTCTTACATTCTATATTCTTCTTTTATAGTGTGTCTTATACAATTTTTCCAAGATTCAGGTGTGATATTTTGTATGGCAGTAGCTAACAAGCACTTCACCTCTTCCATTTTAAAACTCAAGTTTTCTCTTGCCACTTGGTTTTTTATTTGAGCCTATATAAGCTCGATAGGGTTCAGCTCACAATGATAAGGAGGGAGGCGATGTACAATTATGTTGTTTGCACGAGCCATTTCATTGACTGAATATTTCTTGAAAACGGATATATGTATCCTCGCGAGGTTTAATAATTGTAGCTTCAACATGTTGTCATCGAATGGTATATTTTTTTGAGAGAGCCAGTTGATTATTTCACCTTTTCGCCAGGCAGTCGTTGGTGATGGCTCCAACCGTCGACTGTGGTATGACGCATTGTCCATAACAACGACAGAATTTGCTTCAAGGTTTGGTAGAATATTTGAAAACCATCCTTCGAATCTTTGAGCGTTTATTTCCTCATGGTAATCGTTGGTTTTCTTGGATTCGAATAGTAAAAAGCCGTTCTTCAAAAAATTTGAATCGCTGCCTATATGTGTTATTATGAGCCTCCGTCCTTTGCCCACTGGTGTTTTTAAACCTAATGAAAGCTCTTCAATGAAGGCTTGTCGACGTCTTTTAATTTCCAAATCTTGCCACACCTTTGAGACAGTATGACCTTGATTTAGCCAAGTTTCATTTAAATAGTATACTTTTCGTCCTTGATGACGATACTCTCGGATTTTTTGTAATTTAAGTAATGCCACAAAACAATTTCATCTTTTTCTAAAAGAACACTATTCCTGCTTCTTTTCATATATTTAATGTTCATTTCTTCTAATGTTCGCAATAAAACACGTCGTGATATTTTGGGTATTGAATTATCGCAATTTATTTCAACTTCAACTTTCTTTAAGGTTGGGATTTCGTTCCGAAAAAAGAAAGCATGGAATTTCCTCCGAATAGCAAATTTGTATGATCTTTAAGCTGGATGCGGTTTCTACCTCTGGTTTCAATGGTTTCAACAGGTCCATCATCCAATTTGCCTTCACTTTGTTTAAAATTGTTTACAATTCTGTATACACTTTTAGGTTTTAGGAAGGTATAACCATTACCTTCTAACCTAAAATTATTATTTATTGTAATTAGAGGTAATGGATTTTGACTAGAGCTATGAGTCATGCCGATGCAGTACACAAGTTTACCTATTATTTACAAGGTCATAGCTCTTGGTAAAATCCATTACCTATAACTCAAATTTATAAAACAATAATGGAAAGTATTGAGTTGTACGGCGATATAGTATATCTTTTCGAAGTAAAAATATTAAGAGAATAAAAGTTTTGATTCTAAAAGTATGTCGAGTGGGAGATAAAAAAATTGAACGTATTAAACGAGCACTGAAAGACGTATGTGGCGTTCTTCATCATTTTTAGTGGCTAATTTAGATTTATCATCCCAAAAAACTCCAGCTTATCAAATTTCGTGTTGTTATACCATGCCTGTCACGAAATATTCAAAAATAAAAGTTTACTTTTGACACCCTTTATTTTGGTTATTATCAACATTCATACTAAAGTAAGTTAGTTTAAATCTGCCTATTTTAATCTCAGAAATCTAAGATTAAGTTATGGCCATTCGTTGCCAAACACCATGTATATTATATTATATATATATATATATATATATATATATATATATATATATATATAATATAATAACCCAAATGTCAATAATAATCATATTAAAATTAACATAATTATAAATAGGTACATATTTATTTAATACACAAGTAGCTTTGTCGTAACTTCTTATGACATTTTTCGTACGCCATTGGAAGACCTACAATAGCGATGAACCGTCACTATCACTTCCAAGAATTTACTGCCTAGATTTCTGGGTTCTGACTATAGTCTAAAATCCATTATAACTGGATTGTGATAGCTATGAATGTCAACTCCAAGTTATGTTTTAGTAGATTTGCGTATATTCGGCATTATCTTTCTTTTAGATTTAAGGTTCATACTGAACTGATAAATGACTCTCCGACATATTAAGATATTACTGCATCTATTATTGTTATTTTTTTTTTAATTTATAGAAACCCCTATGACTGTCTCGCACCGTATGGAGGCCCTGTTGATCCAGCTATAGCCCTTGGAGGTTTTTTGGAACCCGGACAGAACTTGGCCAAACACGCGGATTATAAAAAAGCTAACACTGTCATACTAACGTTCATCGTTAACAATCACCACAACAAAACTATGTTATCTCAAGCCTTACAATGGGAAGAAAAATTTATTAAGTTTATGAAAAATTGGACTGCGACGGAAAAACCTGAATATATGGATATCGCGTTCACTTCTGAGAGATCCATCGAAGATGAACTAGAGAGAGAAAGTCAATCTGATGTTGTAACTATTCTCATTTCCTACATGATCATGTTTGGTTATATCGCTATATCTTTGGGACAAATAAATAACTGGTCTAGGCTTTTAGTGGACAGTAAAATAACTCTGGGTACGTATCAATTACGATATTTTCAATTTTGTGTGTTAAATAGTATTTTTTTAATAGGTCTTGGTGGAGTTCTTATCGTACTAGCATCAGTAGTGTCATCAGTTGGTATATTCGGTTATATCGGTATCCCAGCCACCCTTATCATCATCGAAGTGATCCCCTTCTTGGTGCTGGCCGTAGGAGTAGATAACATCTTTATTTTAGTACAAACCCACCAAAGAGATAGCAGAAAATCGAATGAAACTCATGCAGAACATATCGGCAGAACTTTAGGACAGGTTGGACCGTCGATGCTGTTGACCAGCATTTCTGAAAGTTGCTGCTTCTTCTTGGGAAGTTTATCTGATATGCCAGCTGTTAAAGCTTTCGCTTTGTATGCTGGTATGGCGCTGATGTTTGATTTCTTACTCCAGATCACTTGTTTTGTCAGTTTGATGAGTTTGGACATTCAACGGCAGTCTGCCAACAGGTAACAATAAACCTAGTCATATTTTCCATCTTGGGTATAAATACAGAGACATAATACCTAAAAAATTGTCTAATCGCTCAAAATATAGCGCTCAGATAGAAGTGAATACTTCTTATAGCGGGTTATTAATGTATGTGGATACATGAAATTTTATATCTGCTTATTACTGAATTGTTTTATATAAATCTTATTTTTTTTCTTTAAATGTATTGTTTAATATTAGTAATTCTCAAAATTTGTTAAATATAATATAGAATGTATTCATCATTTATATTTTCATTATTATCTTTTATTTATGTTTAATTATGGAAATGGACAGACCACATATAAAGACACAACTGCACCACAAACAACGAAAGTAAAAGTATTGTTTCAAAAAGGTGATGGAGTTTGAGTATCTCAGAGTAACCCTAACGAGTAAAGGAGAAGAAAGCCAAGAAATTGATAATCGGATTTGGAGAAGAAGGAAGACAACTACTAAGTACAAAAAACGTTTCCAGAGATGCAAAATTGAGACTATGCCAAACAATGATTCAACCCACAATCCTGTATAGAAGCAAAATTTTTTTGAACAGAAATCAAGAAAATATTGAGTGTTTTAAGAAATATATTTGGGGGAGTAAGAGGCTATGAAGACTTTTGGAGGAGACGAACAAATGCAGAAATCGGATGCTGTATGAGAAACCAGAAATTAGCCAGATCGTCAGCACAGACACTTAGATGATTAGGTCATCTTGCGAGAATGACAGATGGAAGGTGGGCAAAGAAATCGCTGCTGAGAGAGGAAGAAAAAAAGAGAAGAGGAAAACCACGGAAAAAGTGGCTAGAAGCGAGTAAAAAAGACCTACAAAGAATCATAGATTTAAATAAAATTAAATAAAATGTAATCAAATAAAATATAATATATATATATATATATATATATATATATATATATATATATATATATATATATATATATATCGGTTTTAGAACGTCTTTCGACGTTGTCCGATGCCTAACTTCCACGTCCTTCTATCATCCCATTGGCCGTCTCTAAGATCTCTTGTACTCATTGCTTTAGTTACCCCTTCTTTCCATGTCTTTTTGGGTCTTCCTCGTTTTTTGCGGTTTGGTGGTACCCACTGCATAATCTTCTTGGGTAGTCTTGTGTCTTCCATTCTTTGAACATGACCATACCAAATCAACTGTTTCCTCTCAATGTCTGTTGTTAAGTAACCATCTATTCCAATTCTTCGTCTTACTTCCTCATTTCGAACTCTTTCCCTGCGGGATATACCTAACGATCTTCTAAACACATCCATTTCTACAGCTTCTAATTTTTTTCTGTTGTTCTCGGTTATTCTCCAAGTTTCTGCTCCATAAAGTAGACTGCTTTTAATTAGTGACTCATAGATGTTATATTTTCGCTTTATTCCTATTTCAGAGCTCCAAAGTATTCCATTTAGGCAGCCAATTGTTCTTCTAGCTTGTGTAACCCTTTTCTTTATTTCATCATCGTCTTTTCCCGTTCTATCGAAGATTACTCCCAGGTACGTATATTCACTACAGGATGTGATTTCTTCATCATTCTCTAGTTCGATATTGGATAACTCAGCTCCTATGGGTAGGTATTTAGTTTTTTCTACATTTATTTCCAATCCCCACTGTTCACTGTAAAATATAATAGTAAAACAAAAAAAAAATAAACTAAATGAAAAACTCTCCCTTCTTGCGTAAACGATAAGAAAGCTATGCTTCCGCTCCTCGGTCACTACCAGTTTAATTTTATGTAATTTTATTCAATTTAATATAATTTATTTTAACTGTATTTAATTTTATTTTATACAAATATTTTAAAATCAAAGTTAACCAAATCGATCCAGTCGTTCTCGAGGTATTATAAAAAAAGTGTATTGTTTTGCTAAAAAATTCTTTATCTGTAATTATTACGATAGCAATCAAACCTTTATAAAGTCCAATTAGTTAAAGTTAAATTACCATTCTAAAGTCACTGTACACTGAGGCGAAATACAGCGTGACACACAATGGAATCAACGAATTTGACATACTTACTGGTGTCAGACAGGGATGCGCACTCTCTCCGGTTCGTTTTAACATAGAAGTAGACTATGTTTTCTTCAAACTATACCTACTCCGACACAGGAGGGATACAGTGGACGTTAACCACGCGCCTAAACGATCTGGAATACGCCGACGATATCTGCCTGTTAAGACAAAGGTTCCAAGATATGGCTGATCAATTGCAAACACTTTCCACTGAAGCCAATAAAGTAGGTTTGAAAATCAAAATCAATAGTAAATCCAATAGAACAGAAATACCTGAATATCATGAACCCACAGCCTCCTAAATTATATTCTTTCATTAAACTCCACAAACCGGATCACCCAATAAGACCTGTAGTTTCTTTTTATACAGCTTCATCATATAAACTTTCAAAAAAACTGTTAGAGATTATTTTAGAACACACGAAATTTTCACCTAAATTTACCATAAAAAATACAATAGAACTAGTTAATAAAATACAACATTTTCAATTACCTAACAACTCCAGATTAATTTCATTTGACGTAAAAAATCCTTTTCCTAGTATCCCTCCTACAGAAACTTTTATTCTAGTAGAAAACCTTTTAGACCAAAATAGTAGAAATCCAATAATTATATCTAAAATTTTACATCTTCTTGAAGTTTGCATAAACCAGGACTACTTTGAATTTAATGACCAAATATATACAAATAACAGTGCAGGACTTATAATGGGCAATCCTCTAAGCCCATTACTATCAGATATTTTTATGGACCATCTAGAGACAAAGATTTCAAAACATCCCGTATTCAAACAATTTCTATATTGGTGGAGATACGTAGACGAAGTACTGGTATGTTCCACAGGAACTAACAGACAACTCGACCAATTTTTATCGTATATTAATTCACTTCATAGTCATATTGAATTTACAATAGAAACAGAACAAAATCAATCCATAATTTTTTTTTAGATTTAAAAATTATCAGACTTAAAAACAAACATGACTTATCCATACTTCATAAACCTACACATACTGACACGACTATACACAATTCATCATCCCATCCAACACAACATAAACTGGCAGCTTATCATAGTATGTTACATAGATTAACAGAAATTCCGATGTCAAAATACAACTTTGAGACATAATTAAATATAATTAAGCAAATAGCAGTAAACAACGGATACAACGAACAAACAATTAATAAAATGTTAAATCAAAAACTACACAAGAAAGCCCCGAAATTAGTATTTCCACCACCAGAGAAAAAACCCAGTACCTTCTGCTCGATTACATATACAGGCAAAATAACAACAAAAATAGCCAAACACATAAAAAAGAAAAATTAATAACACCAGCTTTCCGAACAAATAACAACCTAGGCAAATATATTAAAAATAACAAGAGCCAAAATAAAAAACACTTAAATAGTGGTGTGTACAAACTTCAATGTAGCGACTGCCCAAAAACTTACATCGGTCAAACTGGTAGGAACTTTAATAAACGAATAGCAGAACATAAAAGGGCTTTCAATAATAGAAAAACAGATTCGACATACGCACTTCACCTTCTAGATCATATTCATTCTTTTAATGACAAATTTAAAATTCTTTACATTCAAAATAAAGGCCTTAAGCTATCTTTGTTAGAATCTATGCAAATCAACAAATTAAAAATCACAGATATAATTCTGAATGACCAAGTTGAGACAAACAGTTCTCCCCTCCTCAACCTATTTCATTAGAGACTATAAATAATTGTAAACGCATGCCAAAAATAGATTACTTGAGAAAGGCAATCAGCTGAAACAGGTGTAGTGATAAGAGTTAAAATAAATTTTGTGGAAGTTTGAAAACAAAGTTTTCAGTGTTTTATTGTTACATATAGATAGACCTTTGGCATTTATCCCGTCAGGATAATGTCAACTTAACTTGCTTAGATATTTTAATCGAAAGCCGAAGCTCAGAAATACTATTTCTAGTAGGCGAATAAATTACCTTTTTTTAAATAAACCGTTTGTACTTTTCTTATTATTTAATTTAGTATTAGGGTATACATATACATATTGTTGACAGGGTTATTGTTTTCTTTTCTTAGTCAATTATCCTACAAACTACATAATAGGTGAAAGGTAATATAGCTTTTAGGCCTTCTATATATTTCAACCGCGGACTAGGCCCTTAAGGCTGATCAATTGAATACTGATCTACTCACGACACCCGAGCACTGAGGCCGTGTACGGCACACATGGGCTTGGTGGCCGGATCCTTCTCGGGCGCCTAGCCGGCGAGGAGAACAAAATTTATTTTGCCAAATAGGCGGCTGAGTGACCGAGCACACACTCTTTTCCGGACATGGAGTCGCCAGCTCTTCTTCTCTTCTTCTACGGCACTACAGCCCAAAATGAGCCTTGGCCTCCTTTATTTTTTGCCTCCACCCTTGTCTGTCTGTGGCTGCTCTTCTCCATACACGGACTCCTAAAAGTGCTTGTGCGTCGCTGCTCTTCGACATACGCACTTCACCTTCTAGATCATATTCATTCTTTTAATGACAAATTTAAAATTCTTTACATTCAAAATAAAGGCCTTAAGCTATCTTTGTTAGAATCTATGCAAATCAACAAATTAAAAATCATAGATATAATTCTGAATGACCAAGTTGAGACAAACAGTTCTCCCCTCCTCAACCTATTTCATTAGAGACTATAAATAATTGTAAACGCATGCCAAAAATAGATTACTTGAGAAAGGCAATCAGCTGAAACAGGTGTAGTGATAAGAGTTAAAATAAATTTTGTGGAAGTTTGAAAACAAAGTTTTCAGTGTTTTATTGTTACATATAGATAGACCTTTGGCATTTATCCCGTCAGGATAATGTCAACTTAACTTGCTTAGATATTTTAATCGAAAGCCGAAGCTCAGAAATACTATTTCTAGTAGGCGAATAAATTACCTTTTTTTAAATAAACCGTTTGTACTTTTCTTATTATTTAATTTAGTATTAGGGTATACATATACATATTGTTGACAGGGTTATTGTTTTCTTTTCTTAGTCAATTATCCTACAAACTACATAATAGGTGAAAGGTAATATAGCTTTTAGGCCTTCTATATATTTCAACCGCGGACTAGGCCCTTAAGGCTGATCAATTGAATACTGATCTACTCGCGACACCCGAGCACTGAGGCCGTGTACGGCACACATGGGCTTTGTGGCCGGATCCTTCTCGGGCGCCTAGCCGGCGAGGAGAACAAAATTTATTTTGCCAAATAGGCGGCTGAGTGACCGAGCACACACTCTTTTCCCGACATGGAGTCGCCAGCTCAGGCTGGCGGAACTCACGCTCTTTTTCTTTTTTCTTTTAGGGACTCAAGTCCCGAAGTGAGGCTAGAGTAAAATCAATAGAGTCAATAAAGTAAATAGGATGTAGCTACCCCTACAGTTAGGTGGCATAACCACAGTCAATAAAAACAGCAGGTGTCTCATTACCCAGGGCACCTTAAGTAACATTCACATCATAAGCCTCCTCACGTAAGTCACACGATGAGGATAGGTGGAGGAAAAGCCTGGGGGTCAGATAGGTACCGCTTCAACTAGTGAAGTGTGACTGGTTTGATCTTCGGACATGTGGATCCCATTCTTAGATTGGTATACACATGTTCCTAGAGGCAGGGTTGATCACTAGCGTGTGTGTGTGTGTGTGTGTGTGTGTGTGTAAATGTCATTTTATTTTTTTATAATTTTTTTTATAACAACTCAAGAATGACTGGCTCGATTTGACTAATTTTGATTTAAAAATATTTGTATTAAATTAAATAAAATTAATTAAAATAAAATTAAATAAAATCGAATTGTATCGTATCGAATCGAGTAAAATAAAATAAATTAAAACCATCGCTTCGTGCGTAGACATAAATAATGAATAAATTATATGTTATACTTAACAAATTTTGGAAACTAAATTAAATCACTAAACAAAATTTTTAAAGAAAAAAATTTAGGTTTTTTAAATTTTAAAGAACTTCAGTGTGGGATAATAATCCATTATAAAAAATGTTAACGATTTAGAAATAAGCAATTACTATTTAAATGGGAATAAGCCACAATTAAAGGTTAAAGTAGTTTATCGACGTTTCAATTTCCACTTCGGAAATCATTCTCAAAATACAAACAGATTACCGAAGTGGAAATTGAAACGTCAATAAACTACTTTAAAATGCCACAAGAAAATAGCTTCAGAACACTACAGAATGCTTTAGAACAATATCAGTAATAAGCAGACATAAAGTAACTATTTTATAATGCTCGTTTTCAGGTTTGACATATTCTGTTTCCTTCGAGCCTCGAAAAAAAACGAACCTCACTCAACTGGTGGTCAAGAAGGTCTACTGTACTCCTTCTTTAAATATCTTTATGTACCAACATTAATGAACAAAGCTGTCAGATGTACTGTGATGGTTTTGTTCTTCGGATGGCTGTGTTCTTCTATAGCTGTAGTTCCCCATATTGAAATTGGTTTAGACCAGGAGCTGTCGATGCCGGAAGATAGTTTTGTGTTAAAATATTTTAAGTACCTGAATGAATATTTGAGTATGGGTAAGTAATTTAATATATCGTTAAAGTATTTTCCATTTTGGCTGAAAAAAAAATTAAACATTGAATACTAGAAATATTATTTACAATTTTTATTGTGAATTAATCACCATTTCAGTTTAAAATACTTTTATTTTAACCTTTACGCCCTAGGTAGTGTAGTTACCTTACTGGACAAATAGTGTGACTTGTCGTCCTAGTCTTTTTTATTATATTCCTTACGCTCCATACACTCACAATTGTGAGCGTCTTATTTATAGGTGACATTAGGTTTAAAATATCATTTTACACTAGTTGTTTCTCTATCTACGACACGATAGTGGGTGCACGTGTCTATCATATTGTCGCGGGAGATTACCGAAAATTTGCTTAGATCCGTATGATATTGTTCAGTGAATGGTAACGACTTTTTGTCAAGTGTATTAATATAGCCAAACTTCACTAGACACATCATGAATTTTCTATATGGAATAAATCTTACTGAACTTTCCTATTAGAATCTTATTCGGGGAAGTCTAGGGTGCTATAAATTGATGTCAAAATAAGAGATCATAGGTTAAGATGGTTCGGACATGTTCACCGTCGACAAGTTAAGCACCCAATACTAAAAATTGCTAATTTGCAAGTTCCTGGGGTAAAGGATAGGGATGCATAGAGATAAAGAAAAAGATAATATCTATGACCAAAATATATTACACATATATTGTGGAACAGTTAAAAATTATTTTTTTAATTTATAGGACCTCCAGTATACTTTGTCGTAAAAGGAGGACTTAACTACAGTGACATCGAAACTCAGAACTTGATATGTACGGGTAGATACTGCAAAAGTAATTCCATAGTTGCTCAAATATATGCCGCCAGTAAGGTTCCAGACGATACATACATTGCCAGACCTTCTTCCAGTTGGATAGACGACTACTTTGACTGGGCAGACAATCCTAAATGCTGCAAAAAATATACCAACGATAGCAGCTTTTGTCCGCATAAAACTAAAGGCTTTGGTAAGTTCAAAAAGCTTTTTAACTCTTATAAATTGAAGGTTACAATAAATTTATATTTTCAGCGTGCAAACAGTGCAACATCAAATTCGACGGTCCAGAAAACCGACCACTGCCAGAAGATTTTAAACGATACGTTTCGTTCTTCTTGAGAGACAATCCAGATATAGATTGCCCTAAAGGAGGTCACGCCGCATACGGTCAAGCAGTTAACTATAAAACTAATGCTACCACCAAATTATCTACTGTTGGAGCTTCCTACTTCATGACTTACCATACAATTTTGAAGACTTCGAAGGATTTCTATGAGAGCATGAGATCATCGAGAAAGATAGCAGCCAATCTCTCAGATACTGTTGCGGTTGATGTGTTTCCCTACTCAGTGTTTTATGTGTTCTACGAGCAGTATTTGACGATGTGGTCAGACACACTTTTCAGTGTTGGTAAGTAGTAAAAAAATATGTTTAATAATAATTGTGAATATACCTAACCACAAAAATGTTGCACCACCAAAAGTGATGCTTATTTCATAGTTGATTTTCTTGTGAACGGATTCCGATAATTTCTTTTATTTTAGATTTTTTTCTTTTGTGTATTTATACTGTTGGGTAAAGGTTTACTCAAGCTTCTTGGAAAGTTTCGAACTTAGTTTTGAGGTTCTAATCAGTTAGTAAATGCCCCTTTGTCCGCTTCTCGTCGATCGATGATGATAGGTATAATAAAGGTTAAAGTTGTGGAGTAAAAGTGTTGATTTATTGACAGCTATTGGTAATTAGACAATATGATGTTCGTTAGGTAACTACTTATGATTGACTGTGTTCATATGAGCTCAAATCCCCAATTTATAATCTCACAAATAATTCATACCTAAGCATATAGGTCATTGCTTTCTATCATACCATACGAACAAACTTTGCTTACAATACAATTTAATCTACGCCTTAATTGCGAGACTTAGGAAGTTCAATTAGAAAATATATTATTCGGTAATTTATTTAGTTGTAGGTAAATGAACTAACTATTAAAATATTATACGATATGGTTTTACAATGTCACTTATATACGGTGAAAATATAAAAGATTAAGAAGTTAAGAATAATGTGAGATTACAAATTAAGGGGTTAATTTGTGATTGAACACTTCTCTTTTGAGCTTATACCGGGTGGAAGAAATGAAATGTTTTTCTTATGATAAGTTTGAGACCCCCTGTGGGTATACATCGAAATCATGTATTTCATGTTTTTTAACTTTCCTGATACCTTTTTTTATTGACATCCCAATTTATTACAATCTGCATTTTTTACACATTAAGCATTAAGTAATATTTATTTCGATGAAACTATTGACATGTGGCGAACATATTCTATTCGTCTATTAAACTATTATTGGTTCTGGGAAAAACATGATTACCACTACAATTTTTGGTTTGCTCGCACTAGATCGCTAGGCACTTTACGTTTCAACCTATGCACTATACGCATATGGAGCCTTTGTATAATTTCAGTATTATAATTTGCCGCTGTCATCAAAAGTTCTATCCCATAGGTCCATACTGGGTTCAACACCGCTTTGTATAGGAATAATTTATTTTGAGTTAACTAGGATTGTTTTTCTATTAGCCGGTATATGTCTCTGACTTGACGACCCCGTTTTTTTCTTTTGGAAGATATGTATTTATTTCAGATCAGTTTTCTATCCAAGCGAATCCCAAGGTACTTTAGATAATCTTTCTGTGCTATTTCAATCTGTGCTGGTTCTACTGGTGATGTCCATGGACTGTTTGACGATGCAATTACCCCTTGATTGGTCATATCTTTGATGATGTCTTCTTCATCTCTTTTCGCAAATGGAAGTCGTCTAGGTTGTTGTCTGATTGGCTGAGCGTCTCCGATATTAATTTTATGCTTTATTATGCTTGTTTTGCCATTATCCTTCTTATCAATGGCGAAAACATCTTGAAATTCTATCAGCATAGACTTCACTTTTTTAGTTCGTTCATCAACAAGATCTTGGCACGTTTTAATCATCGTCTCAACAAGCTCCTTTGGATACTTAGATTTCGACGGTTTCTCATTAGTATTCATGGAACAAATCGAAGCCACGGGAACACACTGTCCGATCAAAGTTCTTTTACTTAACTTAATAGCAGTTCCCTTTAAATTCATAACTCTTACAGGAACGACATCTCGAATTCTCACCAAAACTTTTGCCGTTAGGAACTCGGCATTGTTCACATCTTCGACCATCCTTAAACTTCCCTATCGGCAGTAACCATCCGGTCTGGTCATCAAAATTTTCTCACTATTACCGGGTATTGTTACGTCGCAAGTAGTTATTAAGCTGATAACATCTTCTTTCTCTTCATGAAACGGCAAATCTTCACCACTGATCTCGAGAACTCCATCTTTGACATTCAATACAGCCCCAACTTTCCTTAGTAAATCCATCCCCAATATGAACTCGTCAGAGATCTCTGCAATTAATACTCTATGTTTTCTGTGGTCTGGCCAATGGATACTGACATATTAGACTCGCCATATGTATTAATTATCTCACCAGCTGCTGTTCTAAGCTTTACTGTTGCAGGCGATAATTTAAGATGGTCTCGTACTACTTCTGGCCGTGCAATAGTTCTTGTTGCACCTGTATCTACCAAAAACGATCTACATTTATTATGAATGCGACCCTCGATGTACAAGCTATGAATTCCACCGGAGGACGTAATGTTCACAGTTACTATGGGGGCTGTGTTTCTCGAGGTCGGCAGTTGCCCCTTGGTATCGACCCGTTCTAGTTTTCCGACTGTTGTATCATTTTCTTGCAATTACGGCGAATGTGACCTACGTCACCACAATTCCAACATCTGGGCTCGCGTCTCTTCGGCATCGTGTTACGAACTACTTTTCGTACCATTTCTTCCAGACGTTCATCGTTTGGTTCGTCGCCTTCTTCAATGGTTCTTACTCGATGGTTCCGTGAAGTTTGACTAGCTGTTCCATGTTCCAAAGCAATAGCGAGCGCTTCATCTAGAACTTTCGGTCTTGCTAGCCGTAAAGCTTTCTGTAATTCACTTTCTTTTAACCCATTGACCAAGGTATCTACAGCAATTTCTTCCAAAATGTTGTCTGGTACTTCCGGATAAGCCAACCGCACTATACGAGCAACATCTGCTTCAAACTCTTGCAAATTTTCACTTGCTCGTTAAACTCTACTTCTTAGTTGCCCCTTGTAGACTTGTTGTAGATGGGCATCTCCGTAACGTTTGTCTAGTCGAGTGAACAAGGTCTGCTAACATTTTTCTTGACCCTTAGGAATCGATCTTAGGATATCCGCAGCATCACCTCGTAAAGCAGCAGTCAAGGAAACAGCTTTTTCTTGTTCTGCCCAATGATTGGCTGTCGCAATAGCTTCAAATTGTCTAAGGTATATGGACCAAGAAGACTTTCCATCAAATGGTGGCAATTTGAATCTTATATGATGTATCGTTTCGTCTCTTGGTAATTCTTCTTTCACTACCGGATCTAAATCTACCGTATTAATTGGTGGTAGCACTTTCGTGTTAGTCATCATGGTCTCTAATTGTTTGATCTTCTCTTCTACGTTGTTTACATTTTTCTGTATCTGATCGAATGTTTTAGAGACTTCTTCAAATTCCCCATTGTTCTTTTTAGAAGTTTCTTCCATTATTTGAGAAACATTTTCAAATTTCTCGTCACATCTCACTTCTAGACACATTTTCGAGTTTCTCGTCATTTTGTCTAGCTACTTCTTTAATAATTTGTGAAGTCTCGTCGAATCTTCTAGATACATTTTCACATGTTTCATCAAATCTTTTGAAAACGTTCTCTAATTTATCATCATTTTTTTAAACCATAAACATATACCATTATAAATCAAAAAAGTTTTACTCGTAATATTTTTACTGTACTCTCAGTGTAACTTACTATAGTACACAAAAGTACGCCCACAAATAATGTGAAGGCTATAAAATTTGTACTATAACAAAAAGGGGTTTGCATGATTTATATAAATTATAATTTATGTAATTTATATTTATATAAATTACAAATAAATTTCTTATGTGGGTCAGCATGTAATTCTGAAGAGATTATAGATGAAACATTTATATGTAATTCATAATTTTAATGACAGCTTTTAAGATAAGAAATTTATTCCATAGTAAATTGATAACTAGCAAACGAATTGGTATATATAAAATGATATAATTTAGTACCACAAAGTCCACATCAAACTGATATTTTTGATTTTTATTAGATATTTTTGTTATTTTAAGGTGTAAGCTTGATGGCCATCTTCGTCGTAACATTTCTCCTGATGGGCTTCGACATATTTTCCAGCGTGGTAGTAATAATTACAATTACGATGATCCTAGTGAATCTAGGAGGCCTCATGTACTGGTGGCACATCACTTTGAATGCAGTCTCTCTAGTCAATTTAGTAATGGCAGTAGGAATCTCCGTGGAGTTCTGCTCCCATCTGGTTCACAGCTTCTCAATGTCCATGAAGCCCACTAGATTGGAGAGAGCTGCTGATGCTCTCTCTACGATGGGCAGTTCAGTGTTTTCGGGTATTACGCTAACGAAGTTCGGTGGTATCATCGTGCTATACTTCGCCAAATCGCAGATCTTCCAAGTATTCTATTTCAGAATGTACTTGGGAATCGTACTATTAGGAGCCGCTCATGGACTCATATTCTTACCAGTTCTACTTAGTTTTATAGGTAAGTGTAATAAATTATTGTGTTTTATGACATAAATTGAGGCATTGAAGTAAAAATTTTATGCTTTACTAGGTTGTGTTCATCTATAAAAATGTTTCATGTTCCGTCTAAATTTTTGTTATTAAGAATAGTGCTCTCGATTTTTGTGTATAGAATTTTTTATATAAAAATGATTGCACGTCATTCAAGATTTACGACTTTAGAACACCACAGCGTTGCCAAAACATCAGAATAGTTAGTAAGTCAGGATGTTTTAAAAACTATTTGTCAAACTGTTATTACAGTAATTATTATAGTACTACTGCAACACACTAAAATACATAAGAAAACATTTTAATACAAAATTATAAATTCTAAATTTTAAATTTACCTCTTTTATAATAGAGCATTAATAAGCTACTGCGCGTGAAAAAGGTGTTAAGTCATAATTTATCAAAACTGGGGTAAGTCAAATTTCGAATCTAAACAAAAGGAACTTTTGTTGTGCAAAAGGGATAAGTTAACATAAACAATATCTACCATGTTTTGTGTATGACATCATATGTTAAATCACATCAAATTCAATTTAACATCGTAAAATGGAGTTATGTCTACTTGACTCCTTGTTCACAATAATATACTGATACACACGAATACTGAAAAACGAGTTAACTCAACATATCTTGTTTTTCACTTAAAGTACTGTAAACTGTTTAAATGACATATCTATCATTTTTCACTTTTGATTTTGTTGTACCATATTCTTAAACCCAGCGCAAGCGCACAAATCGGTCAGTCTCCTAACCTACATTACCGTAGTCACATAAGAGCACGTGCCGGTAGTGAATTATAGGTATTTTAAGTGCTTAAAGATGTTATCGAGAGGGCAAGTGTTAAGCGAAAGATAAGTGAAAAATAGGCAATTGTGTGTATCAATTTAACATTTTTGTTTCGTTTTACGAGTTGAGATTAATACATGATGCGTAATTAAATTTCTCTTTGTTGTACCTTCATACAGGGTGCGGCATTAGTGTAAGGAAGTCTAGTATCTTTTATGTTCTCTGAGATAACATACTGCAAATTAGTAAGCGTTAAGCTTTGTATTTAAAATAAGTTACAAATTTAGTCTCATAACGTTTTACCACGTCAAAAATATATTTGCTTATTGAAATGTTTTCTAATTTATGATTTTTCAATGTTGAAGACGCCGACTTCAAAAAACAAGTAAAAAAAGTCTAAAAACACTTATTAAGGAGCTACAAGGGTATTGAAAATCGATTATTTTAAAACTTTTGACACTATTTATAGACAAACTACTGAGTATTGTACACATATTCAATAAGTGTTAACTGTTTCAAAATATTGTGTTATTTATACCTATTATTTATTCAGATGACACAGCTGCAAGATATTGATTGAGATGATAGTTTTAATGACCCAAACTATATACCCGATATTAATGCTGATAAAGAGCAGTCTCATTCCGAGAGTTATAATCACACACAGGGACAATGGCGGAGGAAACATCAAAGAAACGAAAACATTCAAAAATAGACACCAGAAAAATGCGAAGTAATAACATGTTAACACCAAAATGCACCAGAGGAGTTGTTCCTATTACAGTAGAAAAAAAGCAATATTTAATGGATCTTCTGCAATATATTCCACATTTATTGTGGAATTTTTAAACTAATCTTACGACGAGCAATGAACAATGAAGAAATAGATGTTCTGCTGAATGAGTCATCTTCTGAGGATGAAGATTAGTACCTAGTTTATAATGTTTTTAGGAAATAAATCCTTTATACTGCAAACTTTTATTGTCCTAAGTGAAAAAAGAAATGTCAAACTAACTGATTGTGAATGTCGTTAGTCATTCAAAGGTCTGTGAAAAAAGATATAAGCCAACAAAGTCGTGTGTAAAAAGGGTTAAGTCTGTGAAAAAAGGTATGTCAAACGGCTCATTGGGCAAAAGGAGGTTAAGTCAATCAAAAGTCTTGATACCGTAACTTTTTTTTAATTTTCTATTGACCCTACTATTTGTTCAATGTTTCTACATTCTCTCGCAAAATTAAGGTATTAGAACATATTTACAAATGCCTTTTACTAGATACGAAATTTTCCCTCCAATTTTTAATTTGAATTTACTCAGTTATACTTTTTTTGACTTATCTACTTTTTCATGCGCAGCGAATTTGTAGTTTTGGCATAACACAATCACAATACACAACAATAATTAGTTTTTAAAGCTATTAATCTAAATTTAATATGTATTTATAAATTCAATGTATTAATATATAATATATTATGATCAAATTGTGTAAGAAATCAAAACATAAACAAATTTCTTACTCTAAAAAAGCGGCAACACTTTAAACAATTTTTCCACACGCTGAACTGTCATTAAAATTTGAAGTATTCCCGTATAAGTTGCGTACAATTGTCTAATCTATTTAATTAAAATTATTATTTTGTGGAATATTAAACTTAAAGAGTTATTTCATAATATTTATATTATTAATAATAACAAATGTTTTGGTTATTTAATCAATATAATTCTAAAATTCCCAATATAATGATGATTACATTTTTCTGATTATTATACCATGTTGACGCATATAAAAGATCGAGCAGTTCCGTATGGGTTTCGTATTATTAGCTGTGTTAAGAAAATTTGACCTCTAAGGTTGACGTTCTGGAAATTTTAAATATAAGTGACGTCACTTTGTATAAAATAACTTTATGGGCTTTTACTTGCCTTGGAAAGCAGGTTTTTCCTATTTTATTTCGTTTTTCTATACATTGTTATGACATTTTTTAGATTTCTTTTTTAGACATATTTTCCACTTTGGTATTTGTTTTCGTGCTGTTAAACTATTTTTGAACTCTGATAAAAGTGCCTCATTGACATTTGAAAGTTTTAAAATCTGATATAAATATTAAAATAGCATGATGCTGATTAAATCAAAGAAAATATAACAAAAATGAAGAACGACAAGGAATTACGACAAAGATGTGTATTATCTCCTCTAATTTTTAATATGTACTCAGGATAGATGTTTAAAGAGGCACTAGAAGACATCAATGAAGGCATATCATTTAACGGAACACTAGTAAATAATCCTAGATGTGCAGACATATAATATTCGTTGCGGCAGCAGAGAAGGCTACAAATTTTGGTTGATCGCACTACTCAGTACTGCGAGAGGTATGGAATCTCTTGGATTCCTGGAATGGAGGCTCTTGAACACAAAAAAATAAAAACCATGATTGTCAATAAGAATAAGATTGAAGGCGAAACAATCTACGTTAAAGAAGAAGCTTTAAAGAAAGTACCCAGTTGCAGTTAATTGTAGTAGAGTCGTCAGAGACTTGTTTTATAAAAATCATACTAAAAAGCTGAAACGTTTACCACTCTTACCCTTCGGTTTCCTCCTAAAAATCCGATATTTTTTCAGGGTGTCCTATCCCCAAAAACTAAAATACGTTTTAAATGTGAAGAATGCAGTGTTTGTATCCAATGTTTGTATTTTGACGCAAATAAAGTCAGTTTCTATAAATCTATTCAATAACTAACCGTTGCGCGATTTTTGTCATTTTTACGATTCCATCATGATACCAATAAAATTTATCAATTCCATTGACCGGTCGTAGTGCAGTTTTCATTGTCAAAGTTCATTGTCTTTAAAACATATGAAATTTCTATTTTGGTTTTTGGCAACAAATATGAGGCATTTGAAATATGCCTAAAAACGCATATTTTAAACATTTACATTATAAACGATTACACGTCTCGAGATTTGCCTCCTCGAAGACGATATTGGGTTGAATTTGTAGCTGAAGTTGTATAGTTTCATAAAACGTACTTATGTAATCGTGTAATCGAAAAGAAGCAGTTTTAATCATTTTAGATCGTTTGTAACGGTTTTAGAAACCGATATTTCACGCTATAGGTTTCAAAGATTATACCCTAAAAATGAAAATGGCATAGTGACCGATCAATGAAAGTGATAAATATTATTGATCTCATGAGAATCGTAAAAAATTATTAAAAACACCTTTATAAAAACTGACTTTATTTACGGCAAAATACAAAAATTCCATACGAAAGCTGCATAATTTACGTAATTTTATTTTTGTTGATATGACACTCTGATCAAAAGATATCGATATCGATAGATTTTTACTGTCAAGTTGATACAAATTTTATTTAAAACTTATTTCGCGTACGTATTCAAAATCGCCGTTCGCTTCAAGCGTTGTTTCTGATAAAACGGTTTATTCTACACAAAAAGTGCTAATAAACATATTTGTTTAAATTAAACATAGTTACATTTTTTTTCCTACGGTATACACATTCGTGCTAAATAGATTTTTTCCGTTTTCCCCACTACTAGGGAGTTTAAGGGGAAGCCCGGGAGTAGGAGTGGTAAAA
>OU898276.1:114683667-114768667 GCA_918026665.1 Diabrotica balteata
TGAGCCAGTGTTGCCAAGTACAAAATTCCAATACTCCTCCTCGATTTGAAATGTTGGAACATGAAAATCGTAACTATTATAATTAACAAAGTGATATTACAATTCATATAACATAAATTTTATTTCTTAGATTTATGAAAGTCTCGGTACCTAAAGATTTAGTTAAAATATCAGCTAAATTTTGCTCAGTTGATATATAATCCATTACAACTTCTTTCTTAGAAATTAAGTCTTTTAAAAAATGATTTTTTATATCTATATGTTTTGCTTTTTTCGAATTTTCATTACTGTTAGACATTAAAATTGTACTTTTATTGTCACAGTATAAAATTGTTTTGACAATTACATTAAAATTTCCCAGTGTACCCTTGACATTGATTAAGTCTTGAGCGGTTTGTGCTGCTGCAATGTATTCAGCTTCAGCTGTTGATAATGCCACACAGTTTTGTTTCTTTGAAAACCATGATATTGGGTTATTACCATATAATAATATACATCCACTCACACTTTTCCTATCTTTCTTATCTGTTGCCCAATCGGCATCTGAATATCCATTGAGTGTTATCTGGCAATCTGTATTTTTATAATAAGTTAATCCCAGTTTCTTACTTCCTTGTAGATATCTTAAAATTCTTTTTCCAGCATTCCATGTCTCTGTAGTAGGACAATCTAAAAATCTACTCAAGTATGACACTGCATAACTAATGTCTGGCCTACTTGTTGTTGATAAATACATCAGTCCTCCAATTAATTGCCTGTAAGGAATATTAGTTAGAATTTCACTGTCCTCAATGTATTGAAATCCCTTTTCCATTGGAGTCTTCTTTGGTTTACATTCCTTCATATTAAAATGATCCAAAAGTTTTTCTATAAATCTTTCTTGATCAATTTTAATAGTATCTTCTGTCCTAGTAATATTCATACCTAAAAATTTTTTAACTTCCTTTAAATCTTTTGCCTGAAAATTATCTTGTAATAATTTTATAATACAGTTAACATCATTATCTTCTCCTATTAATAATATATCATCTACATATATTAATATCCAAACCTTTTTGTTATTGTATAAACAACAATCATACATAGATCTTTCAAAATTATTTTGACTAACAAATTCATTGAATGTATTATTCCATACCTTTGATGATTCTTTTAAGCCGTATAAAGCTCTATTCAATTTTAATACTCTTGAGTTTTTTATGGTAAGTCCTTCTGGTGCATAAATATAGACATCATTCTCAAGTAATCCATTTAAAAATGCAGTTGGAATATCCATTTGTCTGATTTTCCAATCATTTTGTAATGCTATTGATAAAAACAGTTTAATTGTTGATGTTCTTGCTACTGGTGAGTAATTTGGTTCAAATTCACTCTCCTCCTTAATTTGAAAACCTTTGGCTACTATTCTGGCTTTTTTAGTTCCATCATCCTTTGTTCTAAAAACCCATTTTGTTTGAATAGCTTTTTTATGTTTAGGTAATTCTACTTCTGTCCATGTACTTAGCTTTTCATGTGAAAGTAGCTCTTTTCTTATAGATTCTACCCATTCAGGATCTTTTATGGCATCTTCATAGCATAAAGGATCATTTTCTTCTGTTGATATTAAACAATAAGCTGTATAAGTCTCATATTCACTTAAATATTTGGGTGCTTTTATTTTTCTTCCTGTTTTTGTTGTTTCTATCTTTGGCATGCATTCTTCATAATTTTCTGAACTTATATTCTCCGTTTCATCTTCATTAGCTTCATTTAAATCATCATCTTGAATTTCTATCTCTATATCATTTATTCCCCCTTGCAGTTCATTTTCATACTGTACTTCTATTGTTTTCTTATTTGTATCATCCATCATATTGGTCTTAGTGATTTCATCATAATTAGTTAAAGTTTCATCAAATCTCACATCTCTTGAACAAAAAATTTCATTAGTTTCATAATTCCACAATCTATATCCAGCTCCTGTATATCCTATCATTATGCAAGGTTGTGCTCTTCTTTCTAATTTGCTTTGTTTTGGTAAGACTACTGCCCATGCCTTACTTCCAAATACTTTCATTTTGATAAATCATTTTTATGGTACCATCTTGTGGCAGGTGTTTCTCCGTTATTTGCTTTAGTAGGTGTTCTATTTAATTCATATGCTGAGCACAGAATTGCTTCCCCCCATAACTCTCTTGGTAGATTAGTTTCAGCAAATTTGGTTCTTACTTTGTCTAATAAGCTTCTGTTCATTCTCTCTGAAATCCCATTTTCTTGTGGAGTATATGGCATTGTATATTCCACTTTAATACCTTTATTTTTACAAAAATCTCTAAATGCATTAGATGTAAATTCACCACCATTATCAACTCTAATTCTTTGCGTTTTTAGATTATGCTGTGTTTTAATTAACTTAATAAACTGAATAATATTTTGATCTGCTTCATGTTTATTTTTTAATAATCTTACTACTAAAAAATGTGAGTAATCATCTATTAATACTTGAAAGTATTTATAACCTTCAGATGTTGGTGTAGATATTGGACCTGAAATATCTGAGTGAATCAACTGACCAATTTTTGTGTGTATTTAAAACATTTATAAAATGGTTTACGAGTACTTTTACCTTCCATACAATCTTTACAAATTTCTGAACTATAAGGTAGTCCTAATATTTTTAAATTGTGCCTATTTATGTGACCTAATCTCCTATGCCATAAATTATCATCTATAGTCTCATTTACATAACTTACTATATGGTTTGTCTCATTACAATAATTATTTTTATTCTTAACAAAATCTACCTTTAAACAAAATAAATTATTCAACATTTCACACTGAAATTTTGATCCATTTTTATTTATTATAGCTTGTCTTTTACCATTAATATCATTAACAAATGTTACTTTAAAACCCTTTTCTAATAATTTAGATACAGAAATGAGGTTATGTGATATACCTTTAACAATAAGTGCTTCTATTTTAATATCTCGTCCTTGACATGTAGCTTTTACTGTACCTACCTTATTTGCTATCAATACCTCACCATTCTTTGCAGTTCCAATTTTCACTGTGTTGATTTGTTTTACATCTACCATATATTCAACCATTTCTTCCATTACCATGTGTTGTGTACATCCAGAATCCAGAATGAATGTCTGTACATTGAGAGTAGATATGTTACACATAGTTACACCACTTAATGCAATGAAGGCTAATTCATTTGCTTGATTCGCCTGTGATTGCTTACCACCTTGATTTCGTCTACTATGATTTGTACCACTTTGTATATATGTACTTCTTGAATGCCCTTGAAAGTTGCCTCTTGGATTGTGACCTCTATTCCCACTCTTGAATTGTTGACACTCTGATATCTTATGTCCTGGTTTGTGACATTTATAACAAATTATTGGCTGATTGGCTTGAAATGACATTTCATTAATATTAGCTGGTTTACCTTGTTTTGATTTAAGTTTCATTTCTTCATCTAATAGTCTGGATTTTACAAAGTCCATTTTAATAGTTGTATTCATTGTTTCTATAGCTGTGATGACTGATTCATACTCTTCATTTAATGATAGTAATAAATGGCATACTTTGTCTTCTTCTTCTAGTTTTGAACCTGCATTTTCTAAATCTCTTATAAGGGTGTCAAACAACAGAAAATGATCTTCTAATTTTTCATTTCTTTTCAGCTTCAATGTTAACAATTTACGTTTCAATGTTAATTTTGTAAACACACTTTTTCTCTCAAATATGTTCTCTAGGGCTTTAACCATTTCTTTGGTGGTATTTGCATCTTTAAACTAAATCCAAGTGTTTGTCTGTTAAACATTGTACTATGATGCTTTTACCTTTGGAATCTTTTAGTTTAAACTCTGCTTTCTCTTTTGGTTCACTGTAGTCTTGCTCAGTTTTCTCCAATACATCTAATAATTGTCTTTCTTCCAGTAGTATGGTTACTCTGAATTTCCAATTGTTAAAATTTGTAGCATTTGTCAGCTGAGGAACATTGACTATTGCATTAGCCATTTTATATTTCACACTTTCTTTTATGCTTCTTTTTTTTTGTTTGTCTGGGCCCATAACCTATTAGAATTTGTTGTTTCCCAGTGAGGTAATACAGAGATAGCAGTGAATTATTTGATTACTTTATTTTACAAAAGTACTAAAAACTAAACATGTGCTGCTACATTCTAGAAAAATATATATTTACAACTACTGACATATGACAACCGGAATCACTTAAGACATTGTGAGCCAGTGTTGCCAAGTACAAAATTCCAATAACTGCTTCCCCTTCAACCAATGGACTCTTTGCTTCACCACAATACTAAAAGATATCATTAAGGTTAATTTCCATTATTAAATGATACAAATAACTCGTCTTAAACCAAACTAAACATGGAAAAGCAATGGTAAATATTCGAATGTTATGTTTGTTTTTGTTTATACCATTTATATCGGCCATGACACTGCAATCGACCTGCCCTCTACATTCAGTTTCAATCGCGAATAAATGGGTTTTGTCACAGAGGTGGCTGTGGTTTTGTATTCTTGTGTACTCCTGTGACGTAACTCAAGCATCCCCACCCCAGTCGGAAGAGGCAACCGGAGTTAAGGTCAATTCAGACACATCAGTCACGTCTCGTCACCATCTCGTCACAGTGATTGCGCCGAATCGAACAATCCGTCATACAAAATATTCTTTAATACAAATATGGCACCAGCATTCACACTCATCAGTTGACGAACAGTTTGCCAGCGGTCAGATAGTTGATAGTTCTGTGACCAAACAGGACCGGTTCGGTACCGTGACTATGACGTGACTGATGTGTGTGAATCGACCTTAAGTCTACGAACCGTGCTTTTTGACAAACTCGAAGTGGCTGGAAAATACTATACAACCAAGCATACGTGCTCTTAGTCAATATTAATGTAAACAAAAGTAAATAAAATAGAACTATTATTTATTTATTGTACAAAATAGAAAAAATTATTTATTGTACAAAATAAAAAAGTGGGAATAAATTCTACAAAATTAAGAAGTCAAAGTGAGTTTAAATAAGAATAAAACACAGCAAGTTCCTTATGTATTTACAACATTTACATAATTCGATAAATACATTTTAATGAACAACTTACTTCAACAGGGTTTCAATTCGGTAAAAAAAATGGTAAGCATTTTGAATAAACCTTTGTGCAGTTTTATTACCTTGTAATCTGGGAACAGCATCCTTACTAATCTAAAAAATATTAACTTTAAAAAAAACTTTTTAAAAAAACATTTTATCATATTTATTAAGAAAAACACATTAGCTGATGGAACAAATGGAAAACTTTGACTATCCATAATAATAAAATTTAAAATATAACTAACTAATTAACTGAATAGAACTAACAAAAGAATTAAACAAAGATAATAAAACTATATTAAATTAAATAAACAATGCGAATAATACAAATATTTACTACAATATTTTAAATTGTAACAATTCAAATATATTTTAAATATACATGAAAAATTTGATGGGTTTAGTATACACTTCCACTGTTTAGAATCATTCTTCTTTTTTTCAAAGAAATAAGTCTGCAATAGTAGTATACTTGAGCTATTTATACTGAGAAGTAATAATTGTTGTGTTGTAGGTTTCCTACAATGAGTCTGTCAAAATATGCCCTAGCTAAGCGAATAGACAATAGATATTTAAGTAGATACTTAAATATCTACTAACCTTGACTAAATCTGACAAAACTCCATACAACACAGAACATTTCTGGTGACATTTGTCGCCAAGTGACGTCACACGACTGATCGCGTGCGCGTGGGTTTATCTGTAGTTTATAGTATCATGCAAAAAACTGACATTTTGAACGTCCAACTCTCCAATGACGTCACGACTTATGCGCAATATCTTATCTTCTTATCATAGTCACAGAATAATAAACAATCAGAAGGGCCTCTCTCAGATGCCGCCTTTGAAGTTTTTCAGCACGCGCGCCATGTTTTAGGAGGACACAGACATATGATTTGTGTGGTTATGTAATTGTTTATATTTATGTTTAATTATATTATATTTATGTTATTATATTTAACAATGTTAATACAATTATATAGTATGTCTATGACTGCCGTAAGTCAAATAAACCTGGTTAATTTTTCCATGCACACCACATAAACAACACTAATTTCTTTAAAAATCCTCTTAAAACATGGCGGAACGTCTGCGCGGAGGAGATGCGAGTACTTAATTTTCCGTGGAGAGTGGGTATTCTGTTTGTTTATTATTCTGTGTCATAGTCACAGAATAATAAACAATTATTATTCTGTGTCATAGTATCATGGATCAAATGACCAGAGATTTATAGGATCACTGCAAATGACAAAATTATTTGTTTTCCCGAAGTTATCGTCCATCTTTGAAATCTTCAGCGCTCCCTGTCGGAATTGTCTATCGCGAATTGGAGTTACTGAAAAAGAAGAAGATTCGAAACTACTGGTGATTGTGATGTCATTTGTGTGATGTGTGAACAAGGCTGCCAGGTCTAGGGATTTATCCCGAATCTAGGGATATTTCAGTATAAAAGGGACAAAGGGATTTTTTTGATATTTAGTGTAAAATCTAGGGATTTTTGACCGGCTCAAATATTTACCTATATAGGCCTATTATAATAACATTTTCTTTAATTCAGGTATAAAACGCCTTCGTATTAACAGTATTATAAGCGATTTTTCATTACAAATAATTATTAAACTACTAGTAAACTACTTCAGGATTCTATTATCAGATGTCGCTACTGTCCACGTCCTTGGAATCTTTATTTTATGCTAAATAGATTTCTGCCAAAAATAGATTCCTATATATTTTCAGAAAGGAGAAAGCAATTCTGGAGCAGAAATTAGGAGATTTACAAAAATCTTAGGTTTTATAAAATAAATAATTAGGGGATTTACAGTAGGAATCGGGTGAATTACAGGATTCGTGGAAGTATCTAAATAAAATTCTATGTTTCACCGTCTCATTTCTCTTCAAGTTGTATTTTGTATTAATTTTATTAAGTGAATAATACATAATATACTCCATTCGCTTAGCTCGGGCATATTTTGACAGATTCATTGTCGGAAACCTACAACACAACAATTCCTACTTCTCAGTATTAATAGCTCAAGTATACTTACTATTGTAGACTTCTTTCTTTGAAAAAGAAAAATCATTCTAAATAGTGGAAGTGCATACTAAGCCATCAAATTTTAGGTAGTATATATTTAAAAAATATATTTTAGTTATTATAATTTATCAACTATTTATTGTATGGTGCAGATAAATAAATATTGATTGTCTGTAATTCGCAAAGTTCTATTTGATTTACTATTTTATTTATTATTATTATTATTGGCTATAATATTAATAGTAAACGTATTAATAGTACGTGTGCTTGGTTGTATAGTAATTTCCAGCCATTTTTAGTCTGTCAAAAAGTAACTAACTTCGCAAAAAAAAAATAATTACTATAATAAATTCACTAGACAGTTCGGACTGGGAATAAAAATAATGTTAAATTTATTCAAATCATCGCTAGTGTACCGTGTAAAAATGTAATGTTTTTTAAATAAAGGGATAAAACAACAATTATTTTTTTATATCCATGTTATTATATTAGGCAACCATCAATACATGCCATCATTTTATTCATAATTAGGCAACCATATATACATTTATTCGAATCTAGGGATTTCTAGGGATATTTTCATGTTCAAGTTAGGGAGGACAAAAATTTTCACCTGGCAACCCTGTGTGTGAATGTGAACTTATATTATTTATCTATGCTTATAATTTGTAATTTTAAGTTTAAAGTATATAGTGCACAACTCTTTTAATTTATGTGTTGTATAACTTGATTTAATTCTGAAAAATTCGTGTTGACTGACCAGAGTCCACGAATATATAACTTTACGGTAAGTATAAATTATGATTCAAACTATATAGCTCCACACCCTTTTTATCAATTACAATCCATAAATTTTTCGAAGTATACTTACATTTTTCTCATTTGGAGAAATTACAAACATGATTAAATGTTTATATTGTAATTAAATACCAACAATGTCAGTTCCCAGTCATTATTTCCTATATTGTGACTGCATATTTTTATTTAATTTGCATTAGTTTGTACAATAGTCTTATAATTGCAATTCTTATTGTTGCTGCTAAGAATCTTCAAATAGTTGGGTGTTGTATCATATCGTTTTAGATTTTATGTAGTAACTGACTGCAATCATTCATTTATACACATCAAGCATTTTAATACCTAATTGTTCGATTTTTTTCATTTCATATAGATTTGCAGGAAGTTTTTACTTCAAATACAATGTTTAAGTAAGTGGAACCATAATTGATTACAATGAAAATTACATTTGAATGCTGTTTAATGTTTCTACTGAATTAAATACCTCACAAGAAAACAGTTTTACAACTTTTTTTAAGTTTTTACTATTATTATACAGTATGTGGTTAAACAGTAACCTCTGCTAAAATAGATCTTTATTAAAAAGAACATTTAGTGGTATAAAGAATTTTTAAATAATTAAAATTATGTACCTATTACTAAAATTGAAAGTACAGTGCAATAAGTTGCAATACCAAGTTTTGCGGCTAAGTCCACAAAAAATGAGCATTTTTGAGTTATTCTGGCTTAGTAAATAATTACCCCAAGGGTATCAGCAAAAACAAACAAAGAAAAAGATAGAGAGATAGGGAGAAATATACTTTATTGGTACTATGTACCAAAAGGCCTTTGTCTGAAGTCTTTCAGCCAATTTATAGAATTACTATAGATATATTAAAATATTTGGTACTAGTGTAAAAAGAGGGTATAATGTCTATAGATATGTAATGTATAACAGTGAATTCTGTTTCACTTACTGATGATTGTACAATAAATTTTATTGTCTGGAAAATTTTATTTTTTACGTAATTTCCATTTAAAATATGTCTTATTTTTAAAAGCCACCACCATTCTCTGCCATTTTATACCATGAAACAATAAGAAATGACACTAATGACACATATGCTCAAGTCAATGATGTAATATACTAAGTGTTGATATTTTTACATGTAGCTGATCAACGATGGAACTGAGGTCACATTATCAGCTGCAATGTCCATCATGAATTTGACATGTGATTACTATGAATATAGTTATCACCAATATTTTTTAAATTACAATGTTGCCTATCCTGATCCCCAAACAGTATCTAAATCAGGTTGAAGATTGAAGGTTGAAGATAAATACACGGGATAACCCCATTAACAGTTTAAATTACAATATGCAATATCACAGTTTTAAACTGGCAATGCAGCGCTAAATGTGTAAATATTAAATTTACAGAGTAAATCAATTATATCGAAAGTATAAAGTAGAAAGTTAACTAAGTAATCTTAGCGCATAGTGAAAAATAATAATCAAAACATTCAAAGTGTGTTCAAAATTGGCAAAAATACCAGGTAAGAATAAACACATAAGTAATAAAAACGTCACCAATATTGGGTCGAACTTGATTGAACCTTGATGGATTTGGAAGCGGTGTTGCCAAGTCGACAGAGAAGTGAAGTAACGAGGGAGGTTCGAAATAGTATATACTGCTCAATACAATTATTAACATAAATAAATAAAATAAATTAAGACGTTACACTGAGAAGGGTTAAGCTTCTGAGGAGACGATCCGGGCGAGACCTTTATCGCGGTGAAACAAAATATTTTTAATGAGCAGTGAAGATAAGGACAAATATCACTTTCGAATTTATATTTCAAAAGCGACGGTACCACAACAGACGAAAACGACAAGAAAAGAAAAGGAGATCAAGAGGAAGAATTACAAAGTGCTTTCACCAAAAGTCGCAAAATAGGGAGATCTCCCATCAACAAAAAGGAGAAAATGGAAGAAAATGTACAAAAAATTATGGAAATGATGACAGGAGTGAGTATAAAGATAGAAGAACAATCAAGAGAACTCAGCGAAATTCATAGAGAACAAAGAGAATATAGAGAAGAAATCAGACAGTTACGACAAGAGAATGTAACATTACGAGAGGAAAACACAAAACTAAAAAAGGTAGTTTTTCAAATAGAAGAACGGCTTGAAAGTTTGGAAAATGGAAAAAGGCATAAAAATATAGTTATACAAGGCATGAACATAGATACAAATGTCCCAGAGACTCTAAAACATGAAATAAAAAATTTTATGCAGGTAGAATTAGCAGTTGATGTTCAAATAGAGAAGGTTGTGAAGCGTGAAGGTTGAAAATGTCTGTCTGGTTGAGCATGAAAAAGAAGAGGACAAAAAGTAATGTGAAACAAAAGCAAATTAAGAAACCGAAGAAAATGTCTAGTTTATATCAATGATGATCTGTCAAAGAAGGATAGAATTGTACAAAAATATGTCAGACAGAAAGCCCAAGAACTAAGACAGGAAGAGAGAAAAGTGAATTGAAAATTGAAAAGTGAAAGTGGTAGTTTAAGAAACGGTTGCTAGCCATTTCTTTTCTGTACCAGGTAGTGACTAATCTGTCATCTGGAGTGTGAATAATTCACATATCTAAAAACGGGATACTGTTCTCAACCTCCAATTCACATGTAAATTGTAGGTGAGGATCAAAGCAGTTAAAAACTGATAAAGTATCATCCGTCTTGTTCGACGGGGTTGCTAAAATCAGATCTAAAGACAGAAATCTAACTTCTTGATACTCTCATTAATAAGATCGTCTAGAACAAAGTTGACTAGAATAGGAGAAATCGTGGATCCCATAGGAGTTCCAAAAATTTGGCGATAATATTTGTAGCATATAATTTAAGTAATTGGTGTCAAAAAAATCAATTTTAATAATTCGGAAAAAGTTTCCCAAGATATCAGACTGTGGGGTTGAATTTGACTCCAATGGTTACGGAGAGAGGTTAATACACTGGAAAGTGGAAGATTTGTGAACAAGGATACTACGTCAAAACTTACTAAGACAAAGCCTCTGGGTAGTTGATAATTATTAATAAGTTCACTGAACTGGAAAGAATCTGTTATGTTGAAGTCATTGTTATAATTGTATGCTTGTGAAAGAATGTTCGTTAGAAATTGAGCTATATTTATGTTTGGAGCATTTATTGGCGATAATATGGGTCGCTTACTTAGTTGTGGTTTGTATATTTTGGGGAGACATTAAAATCTAGGAGCATAGCCATTGTGATTATGGAAGGATTTGCCTAGTTTCTCGTCAATATTTTTTTGTTTTTTAGTTCAGTGATATATCAGTTGATAGTACTTAAGGACCACCATGTATAGGTATAACGTTGACATTTCTCAGAAAACATAAATACATAAGTTAATTAAAATGTTGCCTACAATGTGAAAAAAAAATCGAAATCCAATTAAGGGTTCAGAAGAAAATTAGCTTCAAAATCATGGTACATTTGAGGTGTTGCGTTAATTTTGGAAAGTAGTATATAATTCATAATTTTGTTTATAACAGTGTTTGGAAAAAATACAAAAACAGGTCGATATTTATTTTCAAATTGTAATTTTTTGTTACTATTCAACATTTTGAAACTGCAATCGACTATTGTTAGACTATTAAGTAAAACATATATCTTAATAACGGACTTGTTTTCTCGTAAAATTAAATATTTAACTAATATCCTTTTTGTACTCTTGTTTAGATGACTGAACAACATAGATTTGGAAGCATCATTCAACCCATAACATGTCATGCTTGGAATAAAAACAGAACTCGTAAGTATATTCAAATTAATAATAAACAATAAAAAAATAGTCTACCTTACGAGTTTTATAAAAAGCGCTCATACGAGAATGTGCATTTTATCTGAAGGGTACAATCTGGGGAACATTCATAAATTACGTCGCGTCGTAGTGAAGAGAGAGGAAGGATTGTGGAGGGCATGAGTGCATATCGACATCGTTTGGTTATTTTAATTGAATTATTAATCTTAATTATTCTTGTTATGGTACCTACATTAGTAAATATAGTTTTATAGTATTTTAAAAAATCCAGAAATAACATTGAATTGTACCGGGTGGTCCAATAAGCCGATCTCTCGGCTATATATCAGAAACTATTCATGTTATAACTTTAGGAGAAAAAATTTCTTGGTAAAAGTGGCCACGAGAGATCGCTGGAAATAATTTACAAGTTTCTGAGTAAACCGCTAGGGGGCATAACCTGTGAATAAAAATTTGAAAACCAGTTTTTTGTGAAATATCCCCAATTATACCAAGTGTTAAACAAGTAAACTAGAAAGAGGCCTTAGTTCTTCACAAAGTTGTTCAAGTACTTTTTTAATTTTTTGAAATAAAGGGTGGGGGAGAGTGGGGAAGTATTTATTATATATATACCTATAACTTTGGATTGGATTAACCGATTTTAACGAAGTTAGTGTCATTGGAAAGAGTGTGTATGAATTAATTTACATCTACTATAAAATAATTGTATTTAGTTTTAATTGTCATAGGTAGAGGGTACTTTCGAATAGAAAAAATTAAAATTCGTTTTTCTTCAAAATGTTTAATAGAAACACCTATTTATTGTAAACTATAATGGAACTGGATTAAATTCGTAACAAAATGGCGCAAACCGCATGTTAATAGCTTTTGTCAAACTCGAGATATGAATAAAAACGCATAAACATAAGTAAGTATAGTATTGACTCACCCTGTATTATAAATTAAATTAAAAAATAAGTCAGTAGGCACTTTCAAATTTTTTTATAGCAAAAGAATCTTAATGTTGATACCTATTTTGACCATTGTTATTTTATATGATTAAAAATAGTTTTTTCGAAAGTGTTTTATTATAATCCGAATTGAAGATTGCACTTTTTCTCAATAGATATTAGAGTAGAGTAAATTTTTTTTTTTTTTTGTAGAGTAAATTTTTATTTGCATAAATCTTTAAACATGATTGAGCAAATATCGTCACATTATTAATTACAAATTAAAAAAAATATGTATATATATATATATTGACATCACACATTTAAAATACATTAACATTACAAATTAAATATGCTGATTAAGGAGAAGGATAGGCCAGGCACTCCGCCACAGTATAGGGCTCAATGTCAACTAGGTGTTGAAAAACCTTTCTTTTAAAAGTTCTATAGTGTGTTTCCTGTTTAATGTCAGATGGTAGACTGTTATAAAATTTAACACACGCATACAAAGGACTTCTCTCTGTTATAGACAATCTGTGAAGTGGCAAATTCAAGTTAAGGCTTCTTGTACTATATTCATGATTGGGAAGCAGGTGATAAAACAAAGAAAAATTTTTAAAAAGGAACATAATACATTCAAATATATAGATGGCTGAGAAAGTGAGTATATTGAGTGACTTGAATCGGCCTCTACACGATTCTCCCGCCTTTAGTCCTAAGATCACCCGGACTGCCTTTTTTTGGACTATAAAGACAGTTGAGCTATCTACTGCAGCACCCCAGAAGATTACTCCATATCGCATAACAGAATAAAAGTTTGCATAATATACTGATAGTAAAATCCCCTGGTCCAGATAGCTCTTTAACACTCTTAATGAGTAGCAGGCTCTATTCAGTTTTTTTGTTGTATTTTGTATTTGTTCCCCCCAATTCAGATTCTGGTCAATATGGATACCAAGAAATTTAACTGATCTAGCAGTTTCCGTGTTTTCTGATAGAAAATTAATTGTATCTGGAAACTGTTCTCGTGACTGGCTGGTTCTAAAGTGGACAAAAACTGTCTTATCAGTATTAAGCAACAACCGGTTTCCACTGAACCACTGTTCAGCCTTGCTTAGAATTTGCTCTGCCACTGTGAGGAGTGTTTCTAAAGTTTTTTCCCAGAAAAGCACATTTGAGTCATCAGCAAAATTTACAAGGTTTGAGGAACAACTAACCACCGCATTTGGAAGGTCGTTTATGTAGACCAAAAAGAGAAAAGGCCCCAGAACACTCCCCTGTGGTATACCTAATTTTAAATTGATCGGTTCAGAATAAACCTTACATCCCCTTTTCTCCAGGCATACCTTTTGCGACCTATCTGTGAGAAATGATTTTATCCATTTTAATGCTGGTCCCTGTATTCCATAAAGATGTAATTTTTGTAATAAGAGAACATGATCTAGGCTATCAAAAGCCTTAGATAGGTCCAAAAAAGCACCCAGTGTTTTCATCTTTGCCTCCAGTTTTTCTAAAATTTTTGATATAAAATCATAGGTAGCTGTCTCAACAGATCTCCCTGCGAGAAAACCATGCTGTGAACTACTAAATAAGTTGTTTGTAGTAAAAAAGTTTTGTAGTCTGAAATATATTGCTTTTTCAAATATTTTTGAGAATGATGGAAGAAGGCTTATTGGTCTATAGTTCTCCATCTTAGTAACATCACCTTTTTTATGAAGTGGCTTGACAATTGCCAGTTTTAAATTTTTAGGAAATTTACCTTGCCTGAAAGAAGCATTAACTATAAAAGAAAGAGGAAGAGAAATCTCTGATGAAACATATTTTATTAAGTTGGTTGATATTTCATCATAACCAGAGCTATGCTTGTTTTTTAAGTTATTTATTATATGACTTATTTCTTTCTCTGAAACTGGAGTTAAAAACATGCAATGATTAGTTTGTTCAATATTAATTTGAAAATTTTTTACATGCTTTATTTTCTTTACAGCTTCTGGCGCTGCATTTGCCATAAATTGATTTATTTCATTAGAAAGCACTTGAGGGTCACCCTCCAAACAGAAATTACCTTGATTTTTGGAATTACCCTTAATCTCTTTTACCAATTGCCAAGCCATTTTAGTTTTATTTTCGCTATTTTCAATTCGTTTTTTATAACAATTTTTCCGAGATTGAGTGAGTAAAGAATTGTATTTGCGTTTTTCTGTCCTATAAATATCTTTATAATCAACATTATTGGTAGACAGTGTAAACAAAACATCAAGCCTAGATTTACAATGTTTTATATCATCATTTTTAAAGTACTTTTGTGATTTTTTTTTATTTACTGTATTAATCTCTTTGAGTGGAAAACATTCTATAAAAAATTTCTTAACTATACTCATAAAAGCATCCCACTGATTATCTACTTCTAATGTCTCAAAAACAGATACCCAGTCTACATTACCTAACATGAATTTAAATAAACTTTTATTCTCATTGCTAAATATTCGTTTTTTTATTATATTTGACTCAAATTCATTTAATTCAAATTTTACCTTTTGAGCAGTATGATCAGATGTATGAGGATTGAATACAAGGGAATCAAATATGTCAAGATTTGTAAAAATATTATCTATACAGGATTTTTTGTTACCTTGTATGCGTGTATAGTCTTTGATGGAAGGTTTTATATCAAAGGAGCTCAAAAACATTTTTAATGCGTCTGGCCACCTTGCACCCTCAAGCAGCATATCTAAGTTAAAATCACCAGCCAAAAAAATTATGGAGTCCTTGTCAACTAAATCACAAAGTATTTGGTCTAATTTATTCATTAAAACTTGTGGGTCTTCTGTTCGGTAGATGGATAGGATTACAATCTTCTTCTTATTAATTCGCACCTCTGCAGCGGAACACTCAAACACAGTTCTTTCTGATAAACTAGAAATATCTTCCCGGGCTTTTGCAATAAACGTGTCTTTGATGTATACCGCACTGCCACCATGCTCCTGTGAACTGTTTCTGCAATATGAAGAGATCAGTTTAAAATTCCGCACATTGTAGTCCCGCAGTTGTTCTTCTGTTTTCCAGTGCTCAGTTAAACAAAGAGCAAAGCATTCATCATGATCTTCTAGGATAAAATTAATGGCATCAATACTTGTTTTAATTGATTGCGTGTTTAAGTGGATTACTGATAATTTCTTTTGGTGTGTGCCGTAGACTGTCTTTTGACACTGGGGTGCCTCTGTACATTCTGAAAATGGTTAAAAATTACACCATTCGGCCATAATTCTTGCTGCATTAAATCAGGTATTTTTAGTTCTGGAACAGTAATTTTAAATGAACTTTTGTACTTATCTGTCCTGGTTTTCATTTTTTCGCAGATAACATTTTCATCCAGTTTTCTTTCTTTTAGATAGTTAAGTATTTCCTGAGCCTCCGTTTTTGGATCGAAACCTGACAGGAAAATCGCCATATGTTTTGTGGCTACACGCAGGATACTTCCAGCATTCTCATTGGTTCCCTGGAGTGGATCTGGTCGTTCAATAAGTGTTGGACGAGGTGTTTTGTAAAAACCTCTTTTTTTTTGGGTTTCCCATTTATTATTTTCATCTTCAATCAGTGGATGGTTTGTATCTTTAACAGGCGTCACGGGTGCAATTGAACTGCTTGATATTCTTGGTTTAGGTGGCAGCTCAGACAAATCAACAGAACAAAGTGGCTGTTCTGTGACTACTTTAACTGGCCTTGTAGTCTCTTTCAAATCATTTTGTTCTTTTAAAACCAATGGATTGTTATTGATATTTTCAGTTTTTGCAGCATTTTTTACCTCCATGGAATTTTTTGTTAACTTTTTCTCTATGCTTTCTATTTTTTCCCATAGCAGCTTATTATTTTCCTCTAGGATTTGATTTTTACTTCTTAATTCACAAATTAGTTCATTTAACAGATGAATGATTGTATTTTCCATGCCATCTCCACTTTTTAAGTTTATATTAGAATCACAACAAATCACACGCGTTTCATCTAAAATTTGAAGTTTTCCGGCCCAATCCCGTGCCGTGCATGATTTATGGAAGGCTTTTCCACACTTCACACATATTATTGTGCTTATTTTTTTAGTTTTGCAACAAGTAAACTTGGTTTTTTCGCTCTCACTCTCGCGATCATCCTTATCGGACGCCATCTTTTTATTAGTAATCTTTTTATTGGTGCTGTTGAATATTGAATATTCAACAAAATGAAAACCATAAACCCTAGTCACGTCACTGGTAGATGGTAATTACTTATCTATCACTATCAATTTGTCCTAATTGCTTCAAGTTTTTGTTTGAAAGATAAAAACTAAAGCTATAAACTTTTCACTGCAGTTATTGCAATTTACAAACAAACAAATTGTTTTTTCACAAAAGGAAGATGATCTTCATATACCTGGTACTACCTATGCACATCTTGATATAACTTTATAATTTAATTGTTAATATTTACTTGTAAAACAACAGATTTTTTAGGAGCAATTGCTAATGACATCCTTCTAGGTTGATATTAATATTGGTAATATTAGTAATTAATTATGAGTACTAATAATCCGTGATGAGTAATCAAATGCAGAATTGTATGATATGATTGGAGTTTATTTCAAATGTCACCAAAATGCCGCCATTGCCTCACGTATATATTCTGTAAGATATCCTGACAGGAGACATTATGGCAAAGAAGTATTTGAAAGAAAGGTAAGAAGACTAAGAGAAACTGGTAGTTTTCATCGTCCTTGTTTTAAACGATGTAGTAGAGGTATGACCGAAGATAACTCAATCAATGTTCTTGCTTTAATTCATCAGAATCCACATATAAGTAGTCGGCAAATCTCTAAAGAATTAAACATACCCAAAACTACTGTTCTAAGGATTTTAAAACATCACAGGTTGGTTTTTCATATTATAAAGTGAACGTTTAGGTCAGAAACTTGGAATTCCCTTTAAACTTTAAATTCAACTGTTATTTTAATATTCCGATAAAAACGGCAACACTACGCTTTTATCCGTTTCTTAAAAATACTTATGCACGATTTATCTTGTGAAACAATTGTAGATTTTTTAAGATTTTTGAGTTTTAGTAAATATAGAGGTTTCTTTCACCAATATTTGTTGTTTTTTTTATACTGCATCCTTATCATGTAGTTCTCCACCAAGCTTTACATGAGAGAGATTTTGATGCAAGGCTGAATTACTGCAATTGGATGTTAGGTCTACTAGAAGAACAATCGCGTATCATGTCAAAGATTTTGTGAATAGACGAGGCTACGTTTAATAGTGCGGATGGTGTTAATCTGCATAATATGCATTATTGGGCTAAAGAAAATCTGCATTGGATTCATGAGGTGCAGGTTCAAGGTAGATTGAGTCTTAATGTTTGGTGTAGTATAGTTTATGGAAAGATCGTAGGTCCATATTTCTTTGATATAACTTTAAATGGCGAAAAATATTTGGATTTTCTGGAAAATTAGTTGCCTGTTTTATTTAAAGAGATTTCCATACAAACAAGAAGAGATATGATATTACAACATGACGGGTTTCCTGTGCACTTTTCCAGACGAGTTATAGATTATTTGTATGCAAGTTATCCAAATAAATGGATTGGAAGGGGAATCTCCAGACTTAACATATCTGGACTTTTATCTGTGGGGAAGATTGAAGGACTTAGTGTACCGAACTTGACCAACCACGCGAGTCGAGATGAAACAGCGCATTATAAACGCAATAAATAGTATATCAACAGCTGAGATTGAAGCAGCTGTTATGTCTACGCGCGAAAGATTACATCTTTGTGTGGACAATCATGGAAAACAATTTGAACATTTAATTGGACATTCAAGTTTTAATGATCGAGATGTTTGTATGATCTTTCACATATTTAATTTTAAGTTATAATAAAGGGTGAGTCAATATTATACTTATTTATGTTTATGCGTTTTTATTCATATCTCGAGTTCTACAAAAGCTATCAACATACGGTTTGCGCCGTTTTGTTACGACTTTAATCCAGTTCCATCATAATTTATAATAAATAGGTGTATCCATTAAACATTTTTGAAGAAAAATAAATTTTAATTTTTTCTATTCAAAAGTACCCTCTACTCATGACAATTAAAACTAAATTCAATTGTTTTATAGTAGATATAAATTAAATTATCCATACTCTTTCTAATGACACCAATTTCGTTAAAATCGGTTGATCCAAACCAAAGTTATAGGTATTTATCCACAAATACATTCCCACTCTCCCCAACCCTTTATTTGAAAAAATAAAAAAAAGTACTTGAACAACTTTGTGCCGAATTTAGGCCTCTTTCTAGTTTACTTATTTAACACTTGGTATAATTGGGCATTGAGAGAGAGAGAGAATTGAGAATTATTTTAATTTAAGTGTATATGAGGTTTTTTGTTAGCAATGTACTATATCTATTTTCA
Organism: Diabrotica balteata; assembly: GCA_918026665.1. Lineage (NCBI taxonomy): Eukaryota > Metazoa > Arthropoda > Insecta > Coleoptera > Chrysomelidae > Diabrotica > Diabrotica balteata. Next base: position 114,702,810 of record OU898276.1, read on the forward strand.
GAAATTGCTCTATCTCCAAACAATCATGAAGTACATATTTACCAGCGGAGTGCTGCTGAATGGAAACTTCTGGATACCTTGAACCAACATGACTTACGTGTAATGGGAATCGACTGGGCTCCAAATACCAATAGAATCGTAACTTGTGCTGCAGATCGCAATGCGTACGTTTGGACTCAAGATAAAGATAATAAGTGGAAGCCGACATTGGTACTGTTAAGAATAAATAGAGCAGCCACGTGTGTGAAGTGGTCTCCAGATGAAAATAAATTTGCTGTGGGATCAGGAGCTCGCTTAATCTCCGTATGTTATTTCGAGTCAGAAAATGATTGGTGGGTATCAAAGCACATCAAGAAACCTATCAGATCTACAGTGACTTGCCTGGATTGGCATCCTAACAATGTACTGCTTGCAGCCGGATCTTCTGATTTCAAAGTCAGAGTTTTTTCTGCTTACATTAAGGACATTGAAAAGACTCCCGAGCCGACTGCATGGGGTTCAAAAATGCCTCTGGGGCAGTTAATGGTTGAATTTGTTAATTCCAATGCTGGAGGAGGTTGGGTTCACAGCCTTAGTTTTTCTCCAGATGGAAACAAAATTTGTTGGGTAAGAATATTTATTAAATTTATTGTTTAACTTCTCTATAATTACTTTTTTTGAAACAATAATAATATGTACTACAATACTTGTTATACATTTTAACTGAATGACAACTATTAAAAAACTCAGTTTCTACTGTTACTTGAACTGTTAACTTTATGTGTTTAAATACATTTTCTTAATTTTTTCATGACATCCCGAACATTCTAAATTTTTAATACTTCTTCCTTTTCGTTAAGGGACTTTTTCTATATGGTTTAAATCTTACGGAACTGTTGTAACAATATGATTTGATTTTTACAAAAACGTGCGACGGCGTAGAAATAGAGCAAAGGAATCCTTTTTTTATAGTGAGGCTATATTCTAGGCTATTTATTATGTATTTTAGATAGGAACTACAATGTTAAAGGGGATTTATTGTTTCATATGGTCAATGGACACCCAAATATGAAAAAACCTCGGAGTGCTACCATATATAAAGGGGTGCGTTTTTGAGGATGTAGTGGATTTATACCTAAGGACTATGGTGTATTTGTGTGAATTATATGTACTTTTCGTATCTACACATACATCTACAGAAGTTCGAAATTAAATTTACTATCGGAATGTCACCTTTTAAAGTAAAAAAAAAAATTTAAAGTTAAAAATATATTTTTTTTTATAAAATATGTATATTCAAAAAACGAAGCAAAAAATAGGAACACACGCGATTTTTCTTTTATGCACCATAACATTTTTCCACGTGCAAACTGCACTGTACATTTTAAAAGTCATTTTAATTTTCGTCACTAGGACATTATGATAAAAAAACTATCTTAATTCTTACCGTCAAGTTGATACAAATTTTATTTAAAACATTGATTTAGCACGCGTAACATATTTAAAATCGTCGGTCGGACGCGTCAACCCGTGCTCGAATCGGTATCACTAAAGTGTTATGATCATTTCGGCCTATCCCAGCCATCGTCAGACACTTGGGCTGATACAAATCGAGCACGGGAAGATTAACAAATTTGCCTCGTAGGTCATATATTTGGCCTTTTAATATAATAAAGCGATAGCGGCTTTCGCTAAAAGATTTAATCTTTACACATTTCGCATAGCACAAAGGATACAGAAAACGATATTATCATATCGTTTCGTTCACGGCCACCAAAGTAGGGGTCGCCTTTGTAAGCTAACTACGCTGTAGTGAAGTTCTGTGAGACATTCGTTTTACTTTGGCCATATATTTGGCCTTTTAATATAATAAAGCGATAGCGGTTTTCGTTAAAAGATTTAATCTTTACATATATATAGATATATATATATATATATATATATATATATTATATATATATTATATATATATATATATATATATACATATATATATATATATATATATATATATATATATATATATATACATATATATATATATATATATATATATATATATATATATATATATATATATATATATATATACAATAAAAGAAAATTTTAAAAGAAAAACAAAAGTAAAATTGTGGCTTATTCTCAATACAAATAGTAAATTGTGGTAATAAGTCATTTCATTGATTCAGTGATTGCCGTAACTTAGTTGCTGTGTTACTGGCTTGATTTTTATTATTATTATTGAAGGATGAGCAGTATTTACTTGTTTAGTTTTTTAAATCAGTGAGGATTACAGGTTCTGAATTTCTAGGTTTCCCATGATTCTTCAATAAATGTGGCAGATGCAAGTAAGGGAAATGCTGTTGAAAAACTTCGTACCGAGTTTTTACCATTTCTTAGTTGCACTTGGATTGGCAATAAATCAGTAGTTGCTGCTGGACATAGCTGCATTCCGATTGTATATGGACTCAAAGATAGTGGCCAGTTAGCCTTTACTGCGAAGTTAGATGCTTCCCAGAAGAAGGAAAGCGGAGGATTGTCAGCCATGAGAATGTTCCATTCTTTGGACAAACAAGTAAGTATATATATATATATATATATATATATATATATATATATATATATATATATATATATATATATATATAAAAGTGAGTTGAGGTTAATTGGGTATACAGCTGAATAAAAGCCAAGTGCACTCTGTTCAACAGTTCATTATATTTCGCCAATTTTCATTGGCATCATCAGATGAAAGTTGATTGAGGTTGTGGCAATATGATTTATGTTATCATCAGAAAGGTTTGTGGTATGATGTGGATTGTAGTTTTTTTGGATATATAACATGTAGTTGTAAAAATGACAATTAAAATATTAAATGACAATATATAAATTGTATACTTTTATTCAGCTGTATACCCAATTAACCTCAACTCACTTTCATCTACCAGATCAGCTGTTATTTTAGAGGATATATATATATATATATATATATATATATATATATATGTATATAGGAAAACAGATTCTACATACTCACTTCACCTTCTAGATCATAATACTATTCTTTTAATGACGAATTTAAAATTCTTCACATTTAAAATAAAGGCCTTAAGCTATCCTTATTAGAATCTATGAAAATCAACAAATTAAAAAACACAGAGATAATTTTGAATGACCAACTTGAGACAAAGAGTTCTCCCCTCCTCAACCTATTCCAAGATTTTTCTAAATAGATCAATATATATATATATATATATATATATATATATATATATATATATATATATATATATATATATATTAGAGACATGCCATTACATTTTACTTTTTCCAAAATTATATTTTTCGTTAAATTGTCCGAATTTTAGTATTAATTGATTATATATGATTTCTTTATGTTTAGGCCAGAAGTGAAACTTCTGATACCAATTTAGACTCGATTCATCAAAACGCCATAACTTGCGTCTGCATTTACACAGGAAAGAAAGAGAAAGCTTCGAAGATTTCTACATCTGGAGCCGACGGACAGTTGGTTATTTGGGACTTGAATTCCTTGGAAAGGTCTATTCAAAATCTAATAATTGAGTAAACGAAAATGTTTCAAAAAACTACTTTGAAATCAAATTTTAATTTTGTGTCTGTTAAGTTACTGAATTCGATTAAATGGTAAAACTTTATTTTTTGTTTTAGTTATATGCTCAAATTAATATAGAACCTACAACAAAACCTAACAAATTAGAAATACTAAATAAAATCCTCTTAGTAAATTCAATTTATTGCAGTGTCCTCAATCTTACTCTAACAACAAAGATATTTTTGTAAATGACAAAAGATATTGTTTTTTTAATGGGTGCTTTATGAACATTCGGAAGTTGCTTTTCTCTGTTGATTCTTCTTTCTTTATGCTAGCTATTCAACAATCAACAGCACTCTTCCCTCCCATACCTAACGGTACATTACCACATTATACTTTGATATTACTGTTTCTGTAACCGTTCGAAAACGACGTCACGCCACCTTCCATGCCATCGATACAAGACTGGAACCCGTTACCTGAGATCCACCGAAGGGTCTAGCAAAGTCGAGAAGCAGAGCCGGCTTAGATGGAAATTCCAGCACGATTCAATCTATCTGTATAAAAGTCTATGATGACAGGTCACACTAAGTTCAGTAAACTAACGGCGCCATCTAGGAAAGAAATATGAACTGCTATATTTCAATCATATTTTGTTATTGAAACGATAAGTTTAACTAATAATACTGTATTAATTCTATGGAGGGCGGTACAATGGTCACAAGTCACAAAATTACTGTATTGCTTATAACATACAGAACACACCGCAATATTTTTTTCTACCGATTGGTATAAAAGACGTAAGTCGATACACTCTCATAAGAATTTTAGAGCAATGGATAAAAGGTACTAACTGGGAAATCATTGAATAGGGGGCGGTAAAAAAGTATTAAGTCTGACTTATGACTTTTATACCGTTCGATTTATGAACGGTTTAGTTCATTGTCATTGGGTTTAATCGGTACAAAGGACATGAGTCAGTGACTCGGTTTAAAAATATTAGGTATTCCAAGAAGATTTAACAAGTAAGTATTGTTAAGACATTCCAATGCTTGTCTAATGCAATACAATTCCGGGAACTTGGGTTTCGTTTATTTCATTCTTAGTCGCTTGACACACCATGCTTGGGGTGTAATTATGTATAACTATTGTGCAGTTAGATACACAACAATGACTAATTAAAACTTTTAATAATTTTTCTATAATAAAAGAAATTGCAATAAAGAAATGGGATTTGTTTTATTGTTGGGGGTCAAACTACTAACCAATAATAGTTAATCGCCACTGGCAACGTACTGAGAATGAAATTGTTTTAATAACCCTCAGAAAGTTTGGGAATTGACAACAATATTACGCAGTTCTCTGTTAACAGTGTGTAAGTAAAGAAATGCAGTTATGGGAAGCAGAGGTAAAAAGTTGATAGACATGGTGTTGAGGGAGACGAGTCAATCGAGATATTTACCTGATACATCACAAAATCACGAATCTGATACAGTACATTCTTCACCAGCTCCCTCCGTTGATCCCGAATTAATGGGCATTTTTGATGAATTCAGTGACAGTGATACAAGCTATGTTCCTGACGGAGATTCTGACAGTGAAGAATCACACCCAATACCAACAGCTAAGGCTTGTTCGTCTACAGAAGTGAGCCACTGTTCTACCAGTATATTAGAAAGTCCATTTATGGAAGTGGATGACTGCGTCCAGAGCTCAAGTCAAACGGACAATGATATTCATGCGGATACAATGCCATCGATCCATTCCAACGCAGAAAAAATTATCAAACCATTTGCTAGAAAAGTGCGAAAAAATAGAAAAGAATGTCTGCATAGCGGTAAAGAATTTATAACTGCAAAAGGCAAGAAAGTAAAAGCAAGGAAAATGCTAGAGTTGAAGGAATGTCGAAATAAGTGTTATCTGAAATTGAGTCCAGAAATTCGAAGTTCACTTTTCCAAGAATACTGGAGTTTGGGCTCTTATGATAGAAGAGTTACCTACATTGCGGCTCTCATCAATAGTGCACCAAAAAAAACTATTCGTTCGAGAAATTTGGATAATCCCAAAAAACGTGAAGTGACACATCAATATTTTTTTGAAATAAGTGGAAGCAGAATTTCTGTATGCAAAGCATGTTTTTGTGCAACTCTAGATGAGAAACCAAGATTTATACGTACTGTTATAAACAAAAAAAAGTCAAGTGTATCAGGCATTCCAAGCTCTGACGCAAGAGGACACAACCCACCACCACATACAAAGACGCCAGAAGAGATGGAAGGTGTTAAAAAGCATATACTTTCATTCCCATCGTACGAAAGTCATTACACTAGACGTACTAACGACAAGAAATACTTGCAATCTCATCTTAACCTACGAATTATGTACGACCTATACTGCCAAGACAAGGAAAATCCAGTTAGTCGAAAAATTTATGAGAAAACTTTCCGATCACTAAATTTATCCTTTAAAAAACCTAAACAGGATACATGCTACACATGCGATTTATTGACCATGAAAATGAAGACGGCAGTTAGTGATTCTGACAAAGCTGCCCTTACAATTCAACGCGAAGAGCATCACTCCAGTGCAGATAAGGCATATAACATGAAAAAATTCGACAAAGAAGAATCAAAAACAAGTGACGAAAAAGCATGTCATACGTTTGACCTACAGCAATGTTTACCAACACCTTTTCTTGGATCTTCTGTTGTGTTTTATAAAAGGCAGTTGTGGACATACAATCTCACTATTCATGATGGAGCTTCAGGGAAATCCAAACATTACATGTGGCATGAATGCATAGCTCGTCGCGGAGGAAATGAGATAGCGTCGTGCCTATATCACTTCTTAAAAAATCATCTATCACCTACAGTAAAGTTTGTAACGTTTTATTCCGACACCTGTGGTGGTCAGAACAAAAATTCTCATGTGTCAGCGATGTTTTTGAAATGTATAGAGGAATCCACCACTCTACAGACTATAAACCACAAGTTCTTAGTTCCGGGGCACACACATATGGAGTGTGACATAGACCATGCCCTAATAGAAAAACAAAAGAAAAAAAGTGAAATTCCAATATACCATCCACATGACTGGTTTCAGCTTGTTCGATCTACGGGGAGAAAGAACAAATTTGAGGTGTGTGAAATGAAGCAAGAAAACTTTTTTGACTTTTCCAAACTCTTCAATGACCAGCTAGTTTTGAAGAAAAAGAATGAAAATGGTTTGGCATTCAAGTGGCATGATGTGAAGTGGTTGCAATATAATGTTAACGAGCCAAGAAAAATCAAATATAAGAAAAACCTGACTGATGATACCTTTGATATGATCAACTTTAGACGCCGTGGAAAATTTTCAACTCTCTCTGTATCTCACAGATATGATTCACCACTACGTATATCTAAAGAGAAAAAGAGAGATTTAATTTCAATTATTAATTTGATACCGCCTATTTTCCACGAATTTTATAATAATATATTGACATGTGACAATATTGTAGATGAAGACCCTGATCTTCAAGATGAAACAGATGAACTTTAGTGACATGTGCGTGTGTGTTTTAGTTTTATAATTTAGTTTATCTACTTATTTCAACTATATGTAAGTACCTATAAATTTCAAATTTTTATGTTTTTCTTCTAAATGGTTTTTAATAAATGTGTATTTCTTGACTTAATGCTTTATTACCAAGCCATACAATACAACTTTGACCGGTAGAAAAGTCACAAGTCACAAAAATGTCTAAAATATTAAAATTTATCTAGGTTACATACGCAAAATTGACAAAATCTAATAGCTTTTTTTATATTAACCTTGAAAAATAATAAAATTACCTTCCACCCCCCCATCACCCCCCCCCCCCGACGGCCTCTCCATCCAACCGACACACACGCCCCCAATCCCCCATACAACCCCACACCTACACCCCCCAAACCCCCCGCAGTACCACTGCCATGCCTACCCCCATACCCCCACCCACCCCCCAACCTCACCCCCCAACCAAACCCCCCCCCATCCCGCCCACCCATACCCTTACCACATCAGCACCACCACCCACCCACCCCTGCGCCCGCCAGCCCCCCCCCCTCCCCGCTATTGCCCCCCCCCCACCCATCCGCCCCCAACTCCCCTCACCCAACCCTTCCCTCCCCACCACCATCACTGACCCCACTCCTCCCACACTTGAACCCCCCCCTCCCCCACATCACCCTCCACTCTCTGATCGCTTAAATAACAAACAAAGAATCACACTGCAGACTCACCTGACCTACCCTAAAGTAAATATCCCTCCTAACAAATCGAATTGAAAAAATAATAACCGATATCGGAACGGTGTGTTTATTTTTGGCTCTCCAAAATAGTTCAAATTAAGTGAGAACAAGTTTTCAAAATTTAACTAAAGTTATTAGTGATCAACTGAACTCACTTTTGGTAGTCTATAAGTACAGTTTTACTGTAAATTTCACCAAAAATATATAATTAGTACATATTTAACATCATTGAAAATTTTCATATCCATATTTGCTTGACGATAAACAAAAACATTTAATTACCATTGACCTGTATCTCCGGCCGGTTTTTTTCTGGCGGCGGACAGGTCCGTCTTTAGGAATGTTTAAACATCAACGAATATGTCGCAAATCAATGAAATAAATTTACAAGGCAATTCTCAAATGGATAATTCTACACAAAGAAGTTACTCTACCGCACTAACACAAAAAAAATTCCGTCAAAACGGCAAGCTATCATTTTTTATTCCATTGGAGATGCGAAAATACAAGATTACCTCCTCCCCCTGGGAGAAATCATCCATCCAAAAAATATACTATTCTGCTCTAGATTATCAAACAGTAGAATATGTTTATATTTATCATCTGAAAATATCGTAGAAAAATTCATGAATGAAAATAACGGCAACATTGAAGTTAATAACCAGATTATACAAGCTCGACGGTATATAACTCCCTCCGAAAGAATCATTCTGTCTAATGGTTGCCCATCCCTTCCTCATGATGTAATAATTAAAGAACTTGAATCCATGGGGCTTGTTATTCTATCTACAATGTCCTTTTTAAAAATTGGTGCACCGTTACCCGAGTTTAGTCATATAATGAGCTTTAGAAGACAAATCTTTATCAGCCCAACAGATCTCACAAATCCATAATCGTTTTTAATTAATTACGATAATACTTCATATAGAATCTTTTTATCAAGCGGCAACAACTGTAAACAAAATGGGCATACGGCAACTAACTGCAAAAACCCTATCAATTCAAACCCAAATCCTACTTCTCCAACCACAGCAGAAGAAATCTCAACATGTAGCCCTCCAGAAATATCAACCATCACACCGACATCTACTTCAAGTCAAACATACACCCCAACTACAGAAAATCAACTAAGTAAATATAGAACAAACTGCGAGCGAAACAACTACCTTACATATGAAAATTGAATCTTCACAGAACAGTTCAAAAAGAACTATTGACGATACCTTAAGTCCTTCTCCGCCTCCCAATGATACCACCAATAAACCGAAGTTTACCAGTCCAGCAGAAACACAATTTAATCCTAAGAAAAAACAAACTAAAGGTAAATCTCTAGAAGCATTCATAAACCAGCAGTCACCACCATTTATTTTAAGCTATGTTCAGATAAAAGACCTATTCGACAACATAAAGAATTCACCCGATCCACTTACTACCGTTGAAAATTATACAAACAACTTTACAGCTCTCATCGATATGTTAAGCAAAATATATCCATATACTCAAGACAGATCTACAAAGACACGAAATACCAAATTAAGAAAAATTCTTCTAAAACACTAACAGATGCAAATCCCACACGACCTAGTATCCGATACAGACAGTGACTGCTCACAAACCAATCATTAAATAAATTTATTTAATAAAATAGAGTTCAATAAATTAATACAGTGGAATATCAACGGCTATTACAATAATTTACCTATGCTACAGATCATTCTTTTAGAACAAAATCCAGATTTTGTATATTTACAAGAGACCAATTTTAAACAAAATCAAAATATAAACTTAAGAAACCATTTGTGTCACAACCAAATAAGGCCCAACCAAAACATTGCAAGTGGTGGTATATCAATTTTAATCAATAATTCATATGACTCGATAAGAATACCTCTAAATACTAACTTAGAGGCCATTGCTGTCACCGTCATTGGAAAAACTAATATAAACCTTTGCAATATATATATATATATATATATATATATATATATATATATATATATATATATATATATATATATATATATATCTACCTCCTGGAACAGTAATATCCAGAAACGAACTAGAGGATCTTTTCAAACAAATTTCTACTCCACGAATCATCTTGGGAGACCTAAACGCATATAATCAGATTTGGAGATCAGCATATAAAGATCAACGGGGTACTGTAATTGAAGAAATTTTAGATTATCTTAACCTGTCTCTCTTAAATGACAGAAGCCCGACTAGATTTAATATAAGAACTGGAGAAGCTACTCCACTTGCTCTAACAATATGTGACAGCGATCTCTACCCACATTTGTCTTGGTATCCAATGCAATACACATACAACAGTGACCATTATCCATTAATTATAGAAAACAATCAACATAACCGCACAACCCATTTTTCTCCGAAATGGAAAATGGATAAAGCAGATTGGAAGCTTTTTAAGGCACCACAGACCCAACGTGGTGCCTTAGTAGTAACATAAGTTGTTTCACAAACATACATAAATTAATAACAATCCGCATCATTTAAAGATCATAGACAAAAAAATCGATTTAGGAAAAAATAAATAAACTTTAAAGGTCTCTCCTGTAAAAGTTACATTTTGGACTTGTGTCTATTGTACCGCCCTCCATAGAATTATATATTAATATAATGAATAAATAATTTCAATAATATTTTTAAGGTAGATTTTATTATAAAATAAATAATTTAAAGTTTTACGTTATTTTAGATTTAAAACTTAGCGCCATCTAGAAAATAAAATCTGAACTACTCACATCTGACATTTCATTCATATTATGTTATTGAAATGATATGTTTAATTAAAAATACTAACAGTATTAATTACATAGATAATTAATAATATGAATATTTATTATTTTTTTCGCAAAATTGACAAAAATCTAAAGCTTTTTTTATATTAACTTGAAAAATACCTGATCGATTTTTAAATATTTGTATAAATATCTGTATAAAATGTAATAAAATTTAGTAAATTAAATTAAGAAAAATCGAATTGAAAAAATAATAACCGATATCGGAACGGTGTGTTTATTTTTGGCTCTCCAAAATAGTTCAAATTAAGTGAGAACAAGTTTTCAAAATTTAACTAAAGTTATTAGTGATCAACTGAACTCACTTTTGGTAGTCTATAAGTACAGTTTTACTGTAAATTTCACCAAAAATATATAATTAGTACATATTTAACATCATTGAAAATTTTCATATCCATATTTGCTTGACGATAAACAAAAACATTTAATTACCATTGACCTGTATCTCCGGCCGGTTTTTTTCTGGCGGCGGACAGGTCCGTCTTTAGGAATGTTTAAACATCAACGAATATGTCGCAAATCAATGAAATAAATTTACAAGGCAATTCTCAAATGGATAATTCTACACAAAGAAGTTACTCTACCGCACTAACACAAAAAAAATTCCGTCAAAACGGCAAGCTATCATTTTTTATTCCATTGGAGATGCGAAAATACAAGATTACCTCCTCCCCCTGGGAGAAATCATCCATCCAAAAAATATACTATTCTGCTCTAGATTATCAAACAGTAGAATATGTTTATATTTATCATCTGAAAATATCGTAGAAAAATTCATGAATGAAAATAACGGCAACATTGAAGTTAATAACCAGATTATACAAGCTCGACGGTATATAACTCCCTCCGAAAGAATCATTCTGTCTAATGGTTGCCCATCCCTTCCTCATGATGTATTAATTAAAGAACTTGAATCCATGGGGCTTGTTATTCTATCTACAATGTCCTTTTTAAAAATTGGTGCACCGTTACCCGAGTTTAGTCATATAATGAGCTTTAGAAGACAAATCTTTATCAGCCCAACAGATCTCACAAATCCATAATCGTTTTTAATTAATTACGATAATACTTCATATAGAATCTTTTTATCAAGCGGCAACTAACGTTACAACTGTAAACAAAATGGGCATACGGCAACTAACTGCAAAAACCCTATCAATCCAAACCCAAATCCTACTTCTCCAACCACAGCAGAAGAAATCTCAACATGTAGCCCTCCAGAAATATCAACCATCACACCGACATCTACTTCAAGTCAAACAGACACCCCAACTACAGAAAATCAACTAAATATAAAACAAACTGCGAGCGAAACAACTACCTTACATATGAAAATTGAATCTTCACAGAACAGTTCAAAAAGAACTATTGACGATACCTTAAGTCCTTCTCCGCCTCCCAATGATACCACTAATAAACCGAAGTTTACCAGTCCAGCAGAAACACCATTTAATCCTAAGAAAAAACAAAATAAAGGTAAATCTCTAGAAGCATTCATAAACCAGCAGTCACCACCATTTATTTTAAGCTATGTTCAGATAAAAGACCTATTCGACAACATAAAGAATTCACCCGATCCACTTACTACCGTTGAAAATTATACAAACAACTTTACAGCTCTCATCGATATGTTAAGCAAAATATATCCCTATACTCAAGACAGATCTACAAAGACACGAAATACCAAATTAAGAAAAATTCTTCTAAAACACTTACAGATGCAAATCCCACACGACCTAGTATCCGATACAGACAGTGACTGCTCACAAACCAATCATTAAATAAATTTATTTAATAAAATAGAGTTCAATAAATTAATACAGTGGAATATCAACGGCTATTACAATAATTTACCTATGCTACAGATCATTCTTTCAGAACAAAATCCAGATTTTGTATGTTTACAAGAGACCAATTTTAAACAAAATCAAAATATAAACTTAAGAAACTATTTGTGTCACAACCAAATAAGGCCCAACCAAAACATTGCAAGTGGTGGTGTATCAATTTTAATTAATAATTCATATGACTCGATAAGAATACCTCTAAATACTAACTTAGAGGCCATTGCTGTCACCGTCATTGGAAAAACTAATATAAACCTTTGCAATATATATCTACCTCCTGGAACAGTAATATCCAGAAACGAACTAGAGGATCTTTTCAAACAAATTCCTACTCCACGAATCATCTTGGGAGACCTAAACGCATATAATCAGATTTGGGATCAGCATATAAAGACCAACGGGGTACTGTAATTGAAGAAATTTTAGATCATCTTAACTTGTCTCTCTTAAATGACGGAAGCCCGACTAGATTTAATATAAGAACTGGAGAAGCTACTCCACTTGATCTAACAATATGTGACAGCGATCTTTACCCACATTTGTCTTGGTATCCAATGCAATACACATACAACAGTGACCATTATCCATTAATTATAGAAAACAACCAACATAACCGCACAACCCATTTTTCTCCGAAATGGAAAATGGATAAAGCAGATTGGAAGCTTTTTAAGGCACCACAGACCCAACGTGGTGCCTTAGTAGTAACATAAGTTATATTTTAGTTTTATAATATTTAAATATTCAGATATATTGGTAACTGTGGCTATATACACTTATTTTAGATAATCTTGTACTCAGTTAATATACCATCATACATACTGTCTTGTACTTAGTTAAGATACATTGGGGCACTACAGTACAATCAATTTGATAAATTTTAGTATATTTTAATAATTGTGGTCTGATCTTATTTAAACAATATTTGAGTATATTTTCTAAACGTAATATTTCGATATATTTGTAATTATTTTAATATTCGTTATATTGAATTAATATTTTGTTCATAATATTAATACAAATTTACATTACTATTCTACTAATTCGACTTGTTTGATAAATACTGTGGTCTTGTGGTGTGTTGTAGAGGTTCATTTTTTTTTAATATTTCCATTATGTCTTCATTCAAAGTAGAACATTTATTGGTTAGTGAGTTGGATTATGAACTCAAAATTAGGGGTATCAATATTGAGGATTTACCTAATGTTGATGCAAAGCGCAAGGTCTTGCGTGGAGCCTTGAAACAGGAGGAAGGCAATATGAGTTTTACTCAACTTTCTGCTGGATCGATCCCATTCGAGGAACAACAGCAAGGAATATCCGTGACTCTCGATGACTTAGCTCAGAAAATAGGCGAATTTAGAGGAACTGTGCATGACAGTCAATATGGTCGACTAACTTCTCGCTTAGCACACATTTCAGGTCGTGTCCACTTGCTGAGTTGCATTGATGAGGACCAACACTCCTTTAAAAGGTCTGTCTCTGTTAGGATACTTACTTTGGAGGGTGAACTCGACTCTAGAGTTAACCCTATTGCTTCATCCACTCCGAATGCTCCAATTAACATAGTCCCTAGTTTTTCCTATTCCAAACCAGTTCAAGTGCATAAATGGGGTATTACATTTTCCGGTCAAACTCAACATACCGATGTGATTTCATTTTTAGAGCGTGTAGAATGTCTTAGGGTACCTAGAGGTGTTTCAGAGGATGATCTTTTCTCTGCTTCAGCTGAACTATTCACAGATTCTGTATTTACGTGGTTTATGAATAATAGGGGTCGTTTGTCTTGTTGGTCTGATTTGGTACAGAAGTTGAAATCTGATTTTCTCCCCTATTCGTTCCAGGATGATCTACTGGATGAGATCAAATCCCGTAAACAGAAACCTCGTGAATCAGTTACTATGTTTATAAATAATATTTTGGGTATGTGTAGTAAGTTAGATACTCCCTTATCTGACTCTGCAAAAATCAAAATCATTTTAAAGGGTTTATTACCTTTCTATCATGCTCAGTTAGCCTTAGTGGATATCCATAACATCGAAGATTTAACTGACAAATGTAAGAGAATTGAAGAAACTCTGTCTTGGTCTTCTCATCCTCCGACCTCGTCTCGACCTACATCAGGTCCTTCATCCACTCCGTATCAATTTTCAAATCGATCATGGCATCAGAAATCTAGGGAGTGTAACATGTCGGTTTTAAATTCTAATTTATTTTTGTCATTGAATGACCATTAAATTGCCATGAAGCTGGACACACATTTTATGAGTGTGGAAAACCAAGGACACATATATTTTGTCATGGTTGTGGGAGAAATAACACTCTCAAGAGGAATTGCTATAAGTGTTCGGGAAACGAGCAGACCGAGGCTCGTACCCTGAGCGTTCCTCCGTCTACAATCCCATCACGGAGTACAACCACCGTCGTGGAAGGAAATGTAGGTCAAGCAGGGCCCAGCAATTCAAGGTCAGGTCCCCTATCAGAGAAACAATCTGCAAAGCGCAAACGCCACAACAAGTCTAATCAAGCAAAAAGATAACTTGGAAACCCAAAGCACTCCATTCGGACGTTCTCAATTCTAGAGTTTCTTCTCCTTTAGTAAATGTTAAGTGTAATTATGTTAGTAATATGGACCAGGAAACAGTTCTGTCATCTGTACCGAGTTTTGATATTAAAAATGATAATGATAGTTCTATATTAGTACCTTATAATGACTATTCTATATCTAGAGTCTCTGGCTTAGATATAAATTCTTTATTAGTTAAGAAATGTAACGATAATCGACCATATCTCCAAATTGAGATTCTAGGAGAATCTTGTTTGGCATTATTGGATAGTGGCTCTAATATTTCATTATTAGGTTCTCATTCATTGGAATTGTTAGATAAAGCTAACATTAGCGTATCACCTATTTCCTCCCTGCAAAGTCCCACCGGAGATGCAACAATCCAATCTATAGTAGGTAAATTTGAAACTGAAATTTTAGTGGCTAATATCAGGAGAAACATTACGTTCTATATAATACCTTCTGTACAAAATTCCATAATTCTTGGCATGGATTTTCTAAATATATTTAATAGTACTTTAGATTGTTCAGATTTTTCATTGTGTATTTCTCCACTGAATTTATCCACTCTTACTGCCATTCATAATTTCTCTACTTTATCGGTTTTAGAACAGCAACAATTAGAGTCCATTATGTCCAAATTTTCTTCGATCTCTTCGAAAGACAAATTAGGCCGTACCTCTCTAATCTCGCACACTATTGAGGTAAATACGTCTACTCCATTTAGACAATATTAATATCCTATACCTCAAGTGTGGCAAGCAGACTTGGAAAAAGAGATTGATTCAATGCTTTCTTTAAATATTATAGAACCATCGACTTCTTCTTATTGTAGTCCACTTTGGTTAACTAAAAAGAAGGATGGATCCTTCCGAGTTTGTTTTGACGGTCGCAAGTTAAATAGTATCACTGCTAACAGGGATGCCTATCCTATCCCCAGAATCGATGTCATCTTAAGCAAACTCCGGAGAGCCAAATATATCTCTTCTATTGACTTATCCAAAGCATTTCTACAAATTCCTTTAAGTGAAGAAAGTAAGAAATATACTGCTTTTGCTGTCAGTGGTAAAGGTCTCTTTCAATTTGTCACTATGCCTTTTGGTCTTGTATCAGCTCCTCAGACCATGTGTCGTCTGATGGACTTAGTCATTGGTCCACAATTGGAACCATATGTGTTTTATTACTTAGATGACATTATAGTTGTAACTCCTGATTTTGATTTACATATTGAGATTTTAGAGAAAATGTTTTCTCGCCTTCAAGAGGCGAATTTAACAGTTAATATAGAAAAATGTAACTTCTGTAGTCCTAATCTTAAGTTTCTGGGATATGTTGTCGATAGTCGAGGTTTGCAGACAGATCCTGATAAGGTAACTGCGATCAAGGATTTTCCAATACCGAAAACCACTACCCAACTACGTAGGATCTTGGGAATGTGTGGGTATTATCGTCGGTTTGTACATTCCTACTCCACTTACTGATTTCCTTAAAAATAGGAAAAAGGGCCAGACTATTATATGGACTTCTGAAGCTGATAATGCCTTCCGGCTTAAAGAAGCTCTCACTAGTGCTCCTGTCATGATGTCTCCAGACTTTAACGAACACTTTTATCTCATGACAGATTGTTCCAATACCGCTTCAGTTGGTGTCCTCTTTCAGATGGAAGATGGAGCGGAACACCCTATAGCTTACACTAGTAAGAAGCTCAACAAGGCTCAGAAGAGCTATTCCACTACAGAGCGTGAACTCCTAGCTATTATTCATGGCTTAGAGGCGTTCCGGTATTATTTAGAGGGTCGTAAGTGTACACTCATTACCGATCATAGCTCTTTATTATGGGTACATTCCATGCGTAACCCATCACAACGTTTATTCCGTTGGATTTGCAAACTATCAGCTTTTGACTATAACATCGTACATCGCAAAGCCAATGGTGTCGTAGTAGCTGATGCCTTGTCGCGTACTTTTGATGTTAATATTCTTGATTTGTCTAATTTAATTCCGGATGCATGGCATCAAAAGATGTTGGTTAGGGTTGCTCAAGAACCGGATCGGTATCCGGATTTCAAGGTGGAAAACAATGTTCTTTACAAACGTATTAGTTAGTTCCACAGGAGTTTTAAGTAATATGTCGGATTGGAAAATAGTAGTCCCCACAGCAAATAGGGATGAAATCTTGACTTCATTTCATGATAATGTGACAGCAGGTCACTTTGGTTTTTATAAAACATTTAGTAGAATAGCTGAATTATAGTATTGGCCTGGCATGCGGTATGCAATTAAACGGTATATATCCAGATGTAAAGTTTGTGCTGCATGCAAGCCCAGGAATTTGCCACAAGCTGGATTAATGGGTTCCTTTAAGAACATTAATTTCCCATGGCAACTTAATCTCTATGGATCTTATTGGACCATACCCCCGTAGTTACAATGGGAACACATATTGTTTGGTAGTCGTAGACTATTTCACAAAATTTCCGTTAAGGCGCCCACCCACTCAGAAGGAAGCGCGAAGGATTGAGTGTGCATGGCAGGGGTACAGTTAAAAGTGTGTGTCTGTATAACGAAAAATGTGGAATGCGCAATCAAGCCTCTTAAAATCAGAATCGTCTTGATTTTTAGCGTGTGCAATTATCATCGCGCGGGGAAGAACGAGAGTATGTGGGCAACAAGTCTCTGCATGTTTCATTTTCAATCTGTACGACTGTTCGTTGGATGTTGCATATTATTAAGCCTTATATAATTTTATGAGAAAACAAACACTTAATTAAAAACCATGAATGATATAAGGTGCATGTCGAGAGAGTTTATTACGGAATTCGTAGAGCTATACAGAAGTTATCCCTGTTTATGGCAGATTAAAAACAAAGCATACAGTGATCGTCAGAAAAAAATAAAGCCTACGAAGAACTAATTAAGAAAATGAGGGAAGTCGAACCCGATATATCGAAAGAAAGTGTAGTGAGAAAAATCAATACAATGCGAGGAAGCTTCCGCAAAGAATGGAAAAAAGTAAATAAAAAAATATCCGGTATGGGCTCGAAAGAGGTATATGTACCGAAATCGTGGTATTACAATTTACTGCTAGGTATTTGTTTAAGATCAAGATGCACCTGGTATTAGTGAAATATGACTAAAGAAAAGAACGTTTCTATAGATGTAAGTAAATTTTATTTTCTTTATAAGTATCTAATTATTAATTACATATTATTAGATGGAACGATGGTGATTTATAAATCAATAATAACTGTGGTTCCTGACTAACTTCGATAACGGTGATCAATGACTAGATATATCAGATACAGTTTATTCGCTTAGCTAGGGCATATTTTGACAGACTCATTGTAGGAAACCTACAACACAACAATTCCTACTTCTCAGTATAAATAGCTCAAGTATACTACTATTGCAGACCTCTTTCTTTGAAAAAAAGAAGAATTATTCTAAATAGTGGAAGTGTATACTAAACCCATCAAATTTTCGCTGTATATTTAAAATATAATATTTGAATTGTTACAATTTAAAATATTGTAGTAAATATTTGTATTATTCGCGTTGTTTATTTAATTTAATATAGTTTTATTGTTTTATTATCTTTGTTTAATTCTTTTGTTAGTTCTATTCAGCTAATTAGTTAATGAGTTATATTTTAAATTTTATTATTATGGATAGTCAAAGTTTTCCATTTGTTACATCAGCTAATGCGTTGGTAAGTTTTTCTTAATAAATATGATAAAATGTTTTTTAAAAAGTTTTTTTAAAGTTAATATTTTTAGATTAGTAAGGATGCTGTTCCTAGATTACAAGGTAATAAAACTGCACAAAGGTTTATTCAAAATGCCTACCATTTTTTTTTACCGAATGAAAACCCTGTTGATGTAAGTTGATCATTAAAATGTATTTATCGAATTATATAAATGTTGTAAATACATAAGGAACTTGCTGTGTCTTATTCTTATTTAACCTCACTTTGACTTGTTAATTTTGTAGAACTTAATCCCACTTTCTTATTTTGTACAATAAATAATTTTATTATTTGTTATCAATACATTATACGGTGTAAATAAATAAATATTGATTGTCGGCAAAGTTCTATTTTATTTACTTTTGTTTACATTAATATTGACTAAGAGCACGTATGCTTGGTTGTATAGTATTTTCCAGCCACTTCGAGTCTGTCAAAAAGTAACTAACTTCGCAAAAAAATAATTACTAAAATCACTAGACAGTTCGGACTGGGATTAGCGAACCGGGTATATCAATTTCACTGTTGCTGTTGCTTGATTGATGTTGGCAACGCTGGTCTGCTGGTCAGATTATTCTTGAATGTTTTTGTTTTATTTCTACAACTATCAATCAGCTGTAATCAGCTTAATAATCTGTCAATAATTATGTTGTTGGTTTATGAAAGCGATAATCTTCATCTAATCTTCTCTACTTTAATTAATACATATTTCATGTCATAAATTGCTGTTTGTACTACACATGTCCTAGATTATTATAGTAAATTATTGAAATTTTCGAATTATGCTAGAATATTTTTATTGGGGAGTTAAAGTTGATCACCTGTTATTTAAAGGATTCGCGTCGCATTCCGTTCCGGGACTAATAGGACAATGTTTATTTATTGGATGTCTGGCTTTTCTGTTCGAGTTTCTAAGGTATGTTCAAACAAAACAAAAACAGAAGGAGCTCATTCTCAGGGTCAAACAGTTGAAGCTAATCTGTACCACTGAATGTGCGGCCCTAATTGCCCAGAGGGTAATCAATCCTCAGAACCCTCTAAACATAACTCTTTTTGACAGGTATGCATATTTTGTATTTTTTTAAATATAAAAATAATGATGATGATAGTGTGTTTGGCATGGAAAATAGTCCTTTTGCAACAGATTTTTAAATGATTTATGTTATGTTTATGAATTAAAACTTGATTGTACCAAATTTATATTATATATCTGGATGTGATTAACATCACACTGGGAAATATTATCTCATAAACACTTCCCTGATTTTATAATGTTTAACAGCACTGTGATTAGTTTTTAATCTTGCGATAGTGATAGTTGCTGCTGATCGTTTAGATAAATTATAATAGAATATTTGTGGTAAGTAATTCTGTTAGAGATGGTAACATAGGATGAATCTTGTAATAATGATTATTTGAAATATTCGCCAATATTTTCCAACTGTCTTGCCAGTTACAATTTATTTTTTTATTATAAAAATTGATTAGATCTGATACTGTGTAAATATGTTCTTGTATACCTGAATGAGTAGAATCTTTCTTGAGCTTGCATACTATTTCATTACCTTTTATCCCGGAGTGACTTCTTGCCCAAATAAATGTTACATCTTTGTTTCTCATTTTTTGTTTAATGTCACATATCAGCTCACATGTCTTATGGTTTAACTCAGTATTATTAAGTCCACTAAGAACTGACTTAGAGTCTGAGATGATCACAGCATCTTGCAAATTTGCGTGCTCTAGCCAATCCAGAGCTTTTCTAATAGATAACGCTTCTGCAGTGTAAATAGAGCAATGTGGAGGAAGCTTTATTTTAAGTGATTTGTTTTTGGAAGGAATGTACACTGCAGACCCTACCTTCCCATCGTTTTGTTTAGAGTCATCTGTATAAATTATAGTTTTATTAGTATATTCACTCAATATGGAGTTCAACAACTTGTTATTTATTTGATGTGAATCTGAATATTTTGGAAATATAATATTTGATTTTTTGAAGATCATATTAAATTCTAATTTATAAAATGGTATAATAAAATTTGTTAAAAGTGTAACTGGTAAATCATTGTTTTCCAGAAAGGCATCCGCCAATGGTAGTGAATTTTTTATTTTCCAATAATTGTTTACTACTATTAAACTAGATTTAGATTTTGTATGGATAATTCATACTCATACTTGGTAAGCCGCTAGTTCTAGTCCTTAATTTTAATACATATTTTGTTGCTAATAAATTTCTACGATTTTCTAATGGCATTTCATTACTTTCAGCAAGTAACAGAGGGCATGGTGTTGATTTCATAGCACCCAAAGTTATTCTTAAACTTTTAAACTGAATATGATGTATTTTTAGTAAATGTGTATTGCTTGCTGACCTGTGACACATTTAACAACATTGATGATTTTATCACATCTTTTTTTACATATTGGACATGATTGGACCATATTAATTTGGGGTCTAGGATTACACCAAGATATTTATACTCACTGACAATGGGTATATCATATCCTGACAGGTTTAGACTAACAGGCGTACATATCCTATATATGTCTTGTAAATATCATAATGGTAGATTTTTCTGGGGATAGAGTAAGTTCATGATCTTTAGTCCAATTATCCACTAGTTTCACGATGTGCTCCAGAACCTTCACACAATCGTCATATGAATCACAGATGGAGTAAATACATATATTATCGGCATACTGAATACATTTTATGGAATCAACAAAAATGCTGTGTATACTTGCCGAAAATATGTTTATTTATTTATTTATTTATTTATTTATTTATTTATTAGCAATAGTACAGTGTAAATACACATACTAGACAATAAATCACATTTCAGTAAGAAAATAGTAGTAAAAATTAACAATAATTTAGTTTCTTTTTCACCTCCTTAACACTAAATCCTACTGCTAACCGTTTTTACACACAATGATATCTTGGATATTGTGAGTGTGTCATTTCCCATATCATTTACAATTAACTAATGAGGTTTTTATCAATCATTTAACAAAAAATAATAAAAACAATATAAACTAAACATACAATTTTTCTAATAAAATTAAACTAAAAGTAATTTTTTGTTTTAAATAGTTCCCTATTTTATGTTGTCTCTAATCCATTTAAAGATTTCTTTTCTTACTTTATGGTAAGGTTTTGCCCTAATATTCTGTGGTAACTTATTAAATAATTTTGGTCCTACAGTATATATATATATTATATATAGTATATGTATTAATGTACACTTATACAATTAGTTACATTATACTATTAATATACAGTGTATCTATTTTACTTTATAATATATATATATTATATATAATTATATATATAATATATATAAATATATATAATATATAATATATATATTTTGACATATTATTTTTAGATTATATCTTTTATCTTATTTAGTTATACATTATATAGTATATTATACATGCTACTAGATATACTTTATAATAATGTATTTTTTAACATAAATCTAATTACACACTTATTATACAGTTGATCAATATTTAATATTTCACTTTCTCTATATGATAAGTTAGTTGCATACCTTCTATTTTTGAAAAGCATCATTTTTATGACCCATTTTTGTGCTATTGTGAGTTTTGAAAGAATTGTTGTACCCGCATTTCCCCAAACTACTATGCCATAACCAATTACAGATTTTATAAATGGATAATATACCTGCTTAAGTACTTTAAAATTTAGTATGTTTCTTAGTTCGTAGAATTTAAAAATAAGCTTTCTAACTTTATTAGTTACATAATTTATATGTTCTTTCCATTGAAAAGTTTCATCAATGTATTTATTTATTTAGCGTATGGCTACATCACATGTTCATATAAATATAAATATATAAATGATATAAATTACAAACAACAGTAAATATAAAAAAATATTATTCTACAAACAAACATCTAGATTATAAATATACTCGATTGACTCTTTTGTAGCAGCCAGGAAATCTGAAGGGTTGCCATTATAGGATCTAATCGGGCATTCCTCTACCATGTGTTTTACTGTTTGCCTTTCGATGCCGCAGTCGCAATTTGGTGATTGTATTTTTCCCCATCTAAAAAGTGAGTCGGAACATCTGCCACAGTTCGTCCTTATTCTATTGAGTGTGGTCCAAATTCGTCTCGGTTGGTTGAAGCCCTCAGGTTCACTTGTAATACATGGCATGTTCCAGTTAGCTGGTGCAGCGTTATTCTCCCATTGTTCTCTCCACCGTTCAGTTACATTAAAGTTTTGATCTACTAGCCTTTTTGCTGTTTTTAGAGGCGGGTGTCTTGAACGGAGCCTATTTATGTCTCTGGCGGAAGTTCCGACATGGGAGCGGAGCTCAGGATCAGTATTGATTTTTGTAAATTCTCTGACAAGGGCATGTTCCCGGCGGATGGGTGGTGGAGCTATATGACTCAAAGCTGGTAACCAGTAAGTGGGCGTGGCCTTGATTGTGCCCGATATAGTTCGCATGGCTTGGTTGAGTTGGACATCAACACGGTGAGTATGTGGACTGTTTATCCATACTGGTGCACAGTATTCCGCTACGGGGTATACCAGTCCTAATGCTGTCGATCTAAGTGTGGGTGCTGAGGAGCCCCATGTAGTGCCGCAGAGCTTTTGCAGGATGTTGTTACGAGTTCGGAGTTTTGCAGCAGTCTTAGTAAGATGCTCTTTAAAGTTCAGCGTTCTGTCAAGTGTAACACCTAAGTATTTTGGGTGTTTATTATATTTAAGGAGTCTATCCCCAAAATTGATTTGAGGTTGATAGTTGGCCATCTTGTTATATAAATGGAAGCAGGACACTTCTGTCTTAGTTGGATTGGGTTGCAATCTCCATTTTCGGAAATAATTCCCTAGGGCATTTAAATCGTTTGTTAGAATGCGTTCAGTGACCTCGAATTCTTTATGACTTGCGGCAAGCGTCCAGTCGTCTGCGTATCCAAACTTTTTTGATGTGGTTTCTGGCATGTCTGCTATATAGAGGCTGAAAAGCAAGGGGGCCAGCACGGATCCTTGTGGAAGTCCATTATTCAGTTTTCTTTGGGTACTAGCCTTGTCTCCCAATATAACTTTAAAGCCTCTGTTGGATAGCATGGCGTTAATAACCTCAGTGGTCTTTCTGCATGGGATTATTCGCATTAATTTATATATTGCCCCTTGTC
This sequence comes from Diabrotica balteata, assembly GCA_918026665.1. NCBI lineage: Eukaryota > Metazoa > Arthropoda > Insecta > Coleoptera > Chrysomelidae > Diabrotica > Diabrotica balteata. The sequence continues at coordinate 114,726,786 of OU898276.1, forward strand.
GCCACACAGTGTCATAAGCAGCAGATAGATCGATAAAGACAGCGGTTGTTTTTGATTGCTTTTGAAAGTTTGATTCCACATAATTGGTCAGGGCGAGTACCTGGTCTGTGCAGCTGCGGTTTGGCCGAAATCCTGCCTGTTCCACTGGTAAGTGTTGGAATATGGTTTTGCTGATTCTATTATACAACAGTCTTTCGAACAATTTGTACACCATACTTAAGAGTGCGATGGGGCGGTAGTTTTTCGGTGAATTATTACTTTTCCCTGGCTTATATCATCAATGTATACTCCCAAGTACTTTAAAAATTGTGTCCTTTCAACTACTTTATTACAACTATCGTTATTATCTAATTTACAGCCCACTTTATGTAATTTAATGTTTTGAAAATCTGGCAATGAACGAGTAGACAGCGAGAAAGTGATAATCTTAGTTTTCTCAACATTTAGTGAGAGTAAGCTATCTTCTAACCACCCATTAATTTTTTGAAAAGCCAATTCAGCATTTCTTTTTACCGCGTCCCAATCATCTCCACTAATTACAGCCACAGAATCATCTGCATAACAAAAGATGTCATCTTTATCTAGCAATGACATAATTTCATTTATATATACATTGAATAACAGAGCTGACAACACAGTACCCTGTGGCACCCCTACCTCTAGTTCCAGTTTTTCACTTTCTGTCTCTGATATTTTTACACTTTGTTTCCTGCCTGTTAAATAAGATTTTACTAAATTATTAGGAATACCTCTTATGCCTATCATATCTAAACGCTTTAAAAGAATTGGGTGTGCTACAGTGTCAAATGCTTTGCGAAGATCCATGAATATACCTATTACTTTCTTAACTTCATCAAGTTTTTTTTGTATTTTTTCTGTAACTTTACAAAGTGCATTTTCGGTGCTACAGCCTTCCCTGAACGCAAACTAATTTGAGTGTAGAATTTTATTTTTTTCTAGATATTTTAGTAGTTTTGTTTTAAAGCATTTTTCAATTATTTTACTTACAGTACTAGTTAACGCAATCAGTTTATAGTTGTTTGTAGACTTTCTGTCACCTTGCTTATATAATGGCAGTACTATTGTCGTTTTTAAAAATTTCTGGGAATACTCCAGTACCAAATCATCATCATCAGTGGTGCTACAGCTCTAGTTGAGCCTTGACCTTCCCCAGTCTATTTCGCCAGTCGTTTCTGTTCATCGCCAACCGTTGCCAATTTGCCGCGCCGATCTTCCTTGCGTCCTCGTCCACACCGTCCCTCCATCTCAGTCGTGGTCTGCCTCTACTCCTATTTCCCACTGGGACCGATAATAGAGTTCGTCTGGGTGGGTAATTTTCATTTGCTCTTGACACATGTCCAGCCCATCTAAGCCTACCTATTTTTATGAAGGATATTACATCTCTACCATTTACTATTTTTTTATACTTCTCGTACAATTCGAAATTATATCGCCTTCTCCAAATACCATTCTCACAGAATGCGCCCATTATTCTTCTTAGTATCTTCCTTTCGAAGACGAGCAGAAGATTTGCGTCTGTTTTGGAGATGGTCCATGTTTCTGACCCATATGTCAGCACTGGTAGGATGAGTGTTCGATATATTATTAGTTTGGTTTTCTGGCTTAAATTTCTGTTTTTTAGCTGCTTGCTTAGTCCAAAATAACATTTGTTTGCTAGCAGTACCCTCCGTTTAACTTCTTCAGATGTGTCATTATCGTTTGTTATGAGAGAACCCAAATATGTAAACTTATTTACTACCTCAAAATTATATTGGTCTATACTGAAGTTTTGTTCGGCGTTTCTAGCTCTATCTCTGTTATTTGGAATAGATGCTAACATTTTGGTTTTTTCCTCGTTTATTTTAAGGCCCATATTTTGTGCGGCTGTCAAGAAGGCGGAAGTCATCTCTTTAAGTCCTCGTGTAGTACGTGCAATCAAATCCAGATCGTCAGCGTAAGCCATAATCTGCGTTGATTTATTAAAGATTGTTCCCCTATTGCGTAACTCGGCATCTCTTATAGTCTTTTCTAACGCTATATTAAAGAGAAGGCACGCCAGCGCGTCTCCCTGCCGTAACCCTGCATATGTTTCAAACGCTTGTGACATATCGCCTTGTATTTGCACTCTGCAGATCACTTTACTCATAGTTGTTTTTACGAGCCTTATTAATTTATGGGGAATGTTAAGTTCATTCATGGCTTCGTATAATTTACCTCTTAGGACGCTATCATACGCTGACTTAAAGTCCACATGGAACGTGTCAATATTAAATTCATTGGTTTTTTCTAAGATTTGACGTAGCACAAAAATCTGGTCGATTGTTGACCTACCTGGCCTAAAACCGCTTTGATACTCACCAAGGATTTCCTCCACGTACGTACTTAAACGGCTGAACAGGGTATTGGAGAATATTTTGTACATTGTATTCAGAAGAGTTATACCCCTATAATTTTTACATTCCAACAAATCTCCCTTTTTGTGTAGTGGACATATGATTCCAGTGCACAACTCCTCTGGCATTTGTTCTTCTTCCCAGACTTTGACTATTATGTTGTGAATTTGGTGCATAATGCTGTTACCTCCATGTTTGATGAGCTCTGCGGGGATACAATCCACTCCTGGGGACTTGCTATTTTTGAGTCGTGTGATTGCGTCTTTCACTTCAAATGTTGAAGGAGGTTCTACGTAAGTGTTATTTCTTGGTCTTTGGGGTGACGCATCATTTTCCACTTCGGTACCAAGTAGTTCTTTGAAGTGCTCAACCCATCTGCTTTGTACTGCGTCAGCGGTACTGACTATATGTCCATTTTTGTCTCTACACATCGTCAGCCGTGGTTTAAATTCTTTTCTTGTCTTAATGTCTTAACCTTATTCTCCAGTACCAAATACTATATTAATAATATGCTGAAGTGGCTTTATTAACTTTTCTTTATATTTTTTAATTAAATTTGAACAAATGTTATCGTCACCTCCCTTCGCCCCATTTTTTAGGCTTTGTATCTCTCTCAATATATCTTTTTCATTGCACGGAGTTAATAAGAATTAATTTAACACCCTTTTTTTACCCCCCTATCTCTCGTGTCAGGACACTGCAGATTTTATCAGCTAATGTTTTTCCTATACTAGTAAAATATGTATTAAATTCATTTGCAATGTCTTTTTTATCATTTAGCTCTACATTATCACTATTTACAATTGTTCTAATTTCTGTCTTACATACTTCATCATTAGTAGCTTGTTTTATTACCTTCCATAGTTTTTTGGGATCATTTGCATTATTTTGTACTAGATTTTTATAGTAAAAGTATTTTGCATTTTGTATTAGTTTAGATAGAGTTTTTCTATACATCCTATATTTATTTATAAGAAATAAATTATTATTATTTATAGTACACTCTTTTTTTAACCTATCTCTTTTTGTTATTGAAACTATTAGTCCCCCCGTAATCCATGGTTTCAATCTTTCTTTTTTACAACCTACATTAATAGTTTTTGTTGACCTTACAATCATATTTTTAGTTTTATCAATAAAAAGCTTTGTACTTACATTCACATCATGTGTTCCGAGAACATCATCCCATTCTGCTGCTTCCAAAAATCCATCAAGTTTCTCATAATTAATTAGATTGTAAGATTTTTTGTTATTTTTAGAATTAACATGACCTAGAATTGGTATATTAAGCAGAATGGGATCATGATCCGTAAGATTATGTTCTAATAACATAGCATGCATTTTTTGAAAGATTTCATTATTACACCTTAGAAAATAATGATCCAAACACATCTAGAGTCTCCTATTTTTCTAGTTGCTTTATTTATTACACTAGAGAAACCAAACCCTTGCATTGTTGTTAAATAGTTATTTGTAGTATCTTCTTCTGTTGTAAGTAAATTAATGTTCATGTTACCCACCATCACATACATTTTATTTTGTTCAAAAGTTGTTTTTAACATAATTCTATTTAGGTTCTTTATAAACTCTTCTTTCTCTGTTGAAAAACATCTATAAGCTGCAAAATTACCAATGTAATTGTAAAAAAAAATTACCAATGCTCCAAACCATAGGACATGCATTTTAAATATGAATTTTGCATGATATTTTACGGATATGCGAATTACCTTTCAATTTGAATGGTGAGATTTATTTACATTTTTTATAAAATGATTTTATTGATTTATTGGAAGAATTATTATCAAACTTAAGGCGAAATATGTGGTTTCTACAAGATGGTACACCACTACATTACAAAGAAAGCGGAGTGAGACAGTATTTAAATACAACTTTCCTGAACGTTGAATTGTTCGTGGTAGTCATATTCTTGTGGTGAGATAATAATATAATTATTTAATTTATAAAAATTTCAAAAAATTACTTATTATTATACTTAAAACAACTATAATAAATACTGCAGCAGTTTCTTTAGAACTAATGATGTTATTTAATATGAGACGATATTTTATGGAATGTATTGACAAAAGAAAGAAAATGGTGGACATATGGAACACTTACTTTGACAAAAAGTTTAATGTTATTTAGTTTAACTATTTTTTAATTTGGTTTGTATGTGTATGTGTTTAAATAAATAATTAAATTTTTTTTTTGGTACGCCTCTGCAAAATTGATAATTTCAATGCGATTTCGTTGAAAAGTTATCGTTAAGGGCTTTAAATGGTAGGAAGATCGCCATCCTAATTTGGTGAAAAAATATCCGTTTAATTCTATCACAAGATATGTCTATATATGGCATCTAATAAAAATTTGTGTAACCTCGGAAACCTTTTTTGGGATGGTGCTAGAAAGGTCACCAATGGAGACACTGCGGACGGCAGCCAGATGGTTGGTGGAGAGCGAGTCGTGGGTTCGAAACTAGCTTTTGGAACCGAGAATGGGTCCAACGTATGAAATAAGTAAAGATAGGATAAGAGATATTAGAAAAGATACAGAAATAAACAAATAGATAAATGGGTAAAATTACCAAAGATACGATAAGATAGAAACAGGGCGCCACTCAATTTTTTGGGACTAAGGAGAAAATTAAGAAACCTTAGAAAAGAAAAGAGATAAAGAAATATATTTAGGTTCAGAGATTAAACCCAAGAGAAGATATTAACAGTTAATTATTAAATAAATTTGGTCAACACTCTACATAAACAAATAATAAATATATTAGGTATTACACTTACTTACCTACGAAACTTAATAAGCCTGATCTTTCTACCGGTCAAAGGCATAGTAATATTAAAAGGTAAAAGGCAAATATTCAGAGTTACTATTTCATCAGGGAACTTGTTAGGATCCGACAAATAAAATACATACATAAAACAATAACAATTTATTCAACAACAAAATTATGACGCTGCTGAATGCAACACAAGTAATAAAAGTACACCAACAACTATAAAATGCTGGTATACATATAAAAATAAGTAGTAATATAATTAGAAAATACCTTTACAAAGATATATACGACAATTATGTACAAATAAAGTTTTGTGGGCGTACCTCAAGATATTACAAAAAGAAATGAATAAAAATTATAACAAACACAAAAGATGACAAAAATTAATTAAATCTAAATTTAAAAAATACAAAAAGGTTACAGAAATGAAAACATAAAAATTTAACCAAACCGCACTTGGTTAAGTGGATTAACTATCTCGCACTATTATTTAATGAGAAACTGTTCTTTAAATTGAATGCAAAATCAGCAATCTACAGGTGAAGACGTGGAAGAACTTTAGATACGTCCAGATAATGGCAGATGATATGTTACCATACCATATTACTCGCTCAAATAATTTGAAGATAATGATTACTTACAGTAAATCTTGACGACTGATCCACTAGGTATTTCACGGAAGCTATACTGTACTTAATACTTTACTTGTATCAAACATTGAATTTAATTACCATTAAAGGTACTTTAGAACTATATATAATCTCATATAGTATAAGAAAAGAAAACTCAAATATAAAATGTATACACACTTAGAAAATAATTCACAGACGGTAAGATAACAGATACGATGTGTGCGAAGCGTCTCACGAGAAATCACCCTTACTCCACAACTTGGTTTTTCTAAAATTTTACAAACTACCCAAGAAAAAAGAGGGGATATCTCCCACTTAGAAATCATAGACCAGTTGTATGTAGTTCTGAGAAGGTAAAAATATTCTAATGGACATCGAAAAGTTTGAGGTATTTACGGTAGTTACTAGTAATTGGACGTGATCAAATATACAATCCTTTGGATTATGTTATTGTCAAAAGATTACTATACATGCCTTCGACGAAAATTACCAATTTATGAAAAAGAACCCGCATACCGAAAAGCATTAGTTCCTTTCATACTCGGGATTAAGAAGGAAATGATTAACAACCTTTCTTAATTAGGGAATTCCATGATAGTTTGGTAGGTCCAATAATATTTTCTTATCGTAAACACGATCATCGGCGTATCATCACGGGGGTAAAAGGAATTAAAAATAATTTAATATATTAATAATAAAAAAATGTTACAAGATAGTTGCCAAAGCATGATATGTTAAATTAAATTAAAATTCCTTTTCATAATAGAATTTCCAAAATTTATCTACACTATCATTTTAAGCAGCATTTTGTTTATTTATATACGAAATTTCATGAAAATCTAATAGAAAATTTGAGCATGTGAAAAATAAAAACAAATTGCCATAAAGTTATAAATTTTTAATTTTGCTCTACTGATAACTTGTTCTATTTGAAATATCAAGTTTTGATAAATAGCCACATATTTTGTTTAAATATGCAACATGAGTACTACTACAGGAAAATAAAAAAATGTTAAATAAAAATTATTGAAATCTGTTGATCAAATGACCTGACCTGAAATGATCACTGACCTTTTTGACGATGCTTCTAGGGAAAATGCTCCAAATACTGCCTATGACAACCAGTTGGACAGAGGTCCCAATATACTGAATTCGGAAGTTGAAAAGGCAATACAGCAAGCCAAAAACAATAAAGCACCTGGACCAGATCAAATCCCTGCCGAACTACTTAAACTTTTGGATGAGGAAAGCATTGCCTGCTTAACCACTTTCTTCAACAAAATTTACAACGAAGGAAAAATACCAGATGATTGGTTAGAGTCACTGTTTATAACATTACCAAAGAAAAGCAGGCCCACCAAATGCAGCGATTTTAGACTAATCAGTTTGATGAGTCACACACTGAAGATACTCTTACGAATTATACAAAACCGAGTATTCCGTCTATGCGAAAGTAAGATGGGTGATAAGCAATTTGGATTTAGAAACGGTCTAGGAACTAGAGAGGCACTATTCTGTATGCGCGTTCTATTACAAAAAAGTTGTGAATTCCGAAAGAATGTTTATGTTTGTTTCATCGACTTCGAGAAGGCGTTCGACAGAGTCCAACACAATACACTTTTCGACTGCCTACGGGCAGCAGGACTTGACCACTATGATATAAGACTGCTGAAATACTTATATTACAATCAAGTAGCCTCTATCCAAATTGGAGACAGTCCCACTGAAAAAATACCCATCAAACGTGGAGTACGGCAGAGTTGTGTTTTGTCACCCACTCTTTTTAATCTGTACTCTGAAGAAATCTTTAGGGAGGCTTTGGATGACAGACAAGAGGGAGTAAGACTAGGTGGAGAAGTAATCAACAATATTAGATACGCTGACGATACAGCCATTCTTGCAGAAAGTTTACAAGATCTCCAAACATTACTAAATCTAGTCAGTGAAGCAAGTTATCGGAGAGGCCTAAAAATCAACATTTCAAAGACAAAGTGGATGGCAGTTGGAAAGATCCATATAGATCAAGGTCTGCTTTCTCTTAATGGAGAAGAGATAGAAAGGGTAAATCATTTCAAATACCTTGGCAGCTGGTTAAATGTAAATTGTGACTCTGATGAAGAGATAATATCCAGGATCGAAATATCACGTAAGGCTTTTATGACCTGGAAACCAGTTTTATGCAACAGAAACCTGTCAATGAACATTCGTAAGAAGGTCCTGAAATGTTATGTGTGGTCGATCCTATTGTATGGTTGTGAGACATGGACGTTAAAAACCACAATGCTAAACAAGTTAGAAGCATTCGAAATGTGGTGCTATAGACGAATCCTAAAGATATCGTGGGTTTCGCACACTTCCAATGAAGATGTTCTTCAAATGATCAACTCAGAACGTCTGCTCATAAACATCATAAAGAGGAGAAAAACAGAATACTTCGGCCATATAATTAGAGGACCCAAATACCATTTACTTCGCCTTATAATACAAGGAAAAGTGGAAGGAAAGAGATGGATTGGTCGAAAGAAACTTTCATGGCTGCGTAATATTAGACAATGGTGTGGTTTCACAGTAGAAGAATTATTTCGCGCAGCAGCCGACAGAGAAAGGTTTCAGGAAATTGTAAGCATGATGACGGCCAACGTCTGAATACGGACACGGCACCCAAAGGAGAAGAAGTTGATCAAATACCTTGCAAAAATTTCATTACATGTACAACAAAAAAAAAAAAATACTAAATATGGATATCGCTATGCCCTACTCTGACAAAAGAAATGCGCAGTCCAAATTTAATCCCCCTGAATTAAATTCCTGTACTAATTTTTTTTTTAATTTATGAACAATTAAACTTTATAAAATTGTATTAACGATTTAGTTTCAAAATGTCTCTGTATGAGATCGTTCAAAATCATGTACGGTTTCTCATGTAAATTTGTTCGCTAATCATCTACAGTCCTGCTCTCAAAACCCAACAAAGATCTCTTTTAACGAAACAACTTCTCGACCCTCTGGATATGGAGTTCTCACAATGTAAGTATAAATTGGTTGTAGTTAATATGAACAGCAGGGTGTATGTGAGATGGTATACTTTGATTCCACCAGTAACTTCCTCTTTTAAACTATGAAAAGCCTGTTCTTTTTCTTGGCCCCATTTCCATCGTATATTTTTCTTTAGCCATCTATTTTATTATTAATCTTAGATGGTATTATCTGGGATGGGTTACATCGGACATCCGAATTTCATTATTACTTTATCTTTTAGTGCTTGAAATACAACGCTGGCTGTGGCACGTCTTACGGGAACAATTTCTGATGATTGCGTATCATGTCTGTTGTGACAGTATGCTATGGTTGTTTTGGGATGGAAGTTAAGTACATTTTTTCTGGGGTCAGTTGTTGTATTGTGCCGGTTTGTACAGTTGGCAGCTGTGACAATTTATGACGAATCTTGCGGTGTCCCTATACATGTTTGGCCGGTAGTATTTTCATGCCAATATTGCAATTGTTTTGGTTATTCTTAAATGCCCGGATGTGGTTGTTTTCGATATCAGCTATTGTTGTTTATTAGATGGAAGAGTTTCCACGGGTTGGATAAATCTGTTTCTTTGTAGTTATATTTATCCCAGAAATGTCGATACAGTCGGTTGTCTTTTATCATATGGTCCGGAAATCTTGGGTTGTTTTTTAACCTCTTTTGTTTTTTGCACCAATCGCTTTGCAGTTCATCAAATGTTTATACTAATTGTGTCTACTGGTTCCCACTAGAGGGCGTCAGCCAAATGATATTGTGTGCCTTTGCGGTAGATAACGTCTAAATCGAATTGTTCTAATGCCATGGCCCATCTGGGTTGAATGGGCCATGGCATTCGTCTTCATGACGGATTTTTTATGGTTTGTGGATATTTTAATCTTTGGGTGGTCCGGCATTTTTTCTATTCTTTATTCGATTGCCAGTAGTTCTTTTTCTGTTACATATAGTTTTCTCAGCGTTTGACAAGGACCTGCTGGCGTAAGCTATGTCTTAATCGTGTCGTTGTTCATCTTTCTGGATCAGAGCTACCCCCAGACCGTAGTCTGATGCGTCTGTCTGGAGAAAAAATCTCTTGGTGAAATCTGGACAAATCAGGACGGGACCTGTGTTAATATTTTTTTTTATTGTCTCGAAAGTGATTGTTTGTTCTTTTCCCTCATTGCACCTGTTTTTTTTTTAAGCGAAGCTTCTATACTGGCGTTGAATTACTTTTTTTCTTTATAGTAAAATGCTGAGGTGAGTTTCACTGAACTAGCGCTACATGATGGCGTCGTGACGGAACTAGTGTCACAAAATAGCGGTTCTTCATATCGATTCACTACTCTCGAACAATTCGTTTCTAGTCATCGTATATTTTTTATTCTAAGCAGGTTTAAATTAAAAACTGCTTGACAGATAACTAACAAAATAGAGACTTTAAATGAGAAGTAAAAAATTAAAAGAATATTTGTCAATACAAGATTCAATTCGCAACAATTTTCTAACGAAGTCATAAATGTCATCCGATTAATAACAATATTGAATCATCTGTTTAAATTTTTAACACGATTCTCGTTTTAAAATAATTTCATCTAAATACAATTACTGAGTTTAAACATATTATTTAGTGTATATAATAGTTATACTATCAAAATTTATTTTATTATAATTTAATATTTCGTTTGAATTGCACAGGTCTATCAAAAGTGGACAACGTATACTTTGTTAATACGTCAACAGGCGGCATTAGGACCGAACATAATAATTCGTTAAATTATTTGAATATAATATAATTTGTTTAAAATATAATTAATATATAATAAAATTTCTTTAATTTTAAAACTATAGAAAATATAGTATACCTAAAGCTTCACGCTAGTCTACAGTATCCCTCAACTGTAACACATTTTTTTAATAATTAAGTTTTTGGCGCTATGTTAGTAGAATAATCATGAAGAAAATTCTTGTACCAAAAGGTAGTTCCTAGGAATTTCCCCAGTTGTTTGATATATTGTTGTTGTTTACATTTTTTTTAAAATATAATTTTTCTGGAATATTTTGGATACAAGGTTAAAAATAATAAACGAAATACTAAAAGTTTTCCTGACAACTTTTTCAGTTATAACATATTCAAGCTTTCTGAACCTTAGACCATAAAAACTGATATACGCGCCGTAATGCTATTCTCTCGTCTCGAGGAGTGAAGCCAACATAAAACGATTCACACAGCTGTGGGTGACGTCAGTTTGCGGCAGAAACGGTAGAGATTAGAAGTGTTTATACGCGTTGTAAACTTTTTAAAGTGTTTCAATTTAAAAAGTTTCCAATACATTAATATTTTAATTATGGTGGCATCTTGCAGTGCATTTAATTGTACGCAGCGACAAAAAAAGGACAGATATATCATTTCATGGGTAAGTAAATTCACAAATTAAACTTGAAAAACATACCAGAAATTTAGCACCTATTATTTTACTTTTTCCTCCCAAAGTGTTTAAAATAGATACATATGAGAGAGAGAGTCTTATATATAATTTTCATTTTATAATTAGATTGAAAACTAAAGGATTAAGTAAATAAATTGTTTTAGATTTCCTAAAGATTCATCATTGCAAAAAAAATGGATTATAGCGATGCGCCGTGAAAATTTTATACCAACAAAGAGTTCTAAAATTTGCTCCAAACATTTCACAGCGGATTCGTATATTACTAGCGGTTGGAGTTCAAAAAAAACAACTAAAAAAGATGCTGTACCCAGCATTTTCGATTTTCCAAACCATTTAATTAAGCAAGTTACAACTAGAAAAATTCAAAAAAAAAAGAGAAACTGTTTCAGTCAAACCAACAGGATCTAAAAGGGAAAATATAAATATAACGAGTGAATCTACCACCATAAAGACTCCAGTAGAAATTTCAGACGAAACTACCTTAGAACCTCCCTTGAAAAACCGAAGATATCTTGGTGATTTTAAATAAGGATCATCTCACAGAGACAAGGGATATAAAGTAGTAGTAAACAAATTAATTCAAAAGAAAAACAAACAAATCAAAATGTTGCAACAACGAAATAGAAGGCTTATTAAAAAAGTAAATACCTTAAAATCTTTATTAGAACATCTTAAAGAAAAACAGATGATCGATGAAGATCCTCTCTGAAACTTTCGGTAAGAAAAATTAATAATACTTCTTATTAGTGATCTATTTAGCTTTGGCATGTATAACAGTTTATTTGATATTGTTTGTAGTTAGTCGATCAAGTTTTGATTATTGTTTTTTATTTTATTAAGATACAATGCATGCTTCTGCAAAAACTATCTTTAAGCAGCAACTTCTCTTTATTTCTATTCACCAAAAACTTACTTGTATGTCAGAAAAACTTTTCCTAACATGTTGCCTTATCCACGAACTCTTCAAAAGTGGTATCAAGTAGTAGCTTGTGAGGCTAGATTTCAAAAAGAAGCAGTGAACGATGAACGGGGGGGGGGATTTGACGGGAATAATAAAGCGATTAAATGGAAATATTTGCAAAACTTAGTAGACATTCAAGAAAAGGAAGGCCTTCATCAAACACCTAAAATCTAGTTTACAGCAACATAATAAAGAAGTGATTTTTCAAAAAACTTCACTAATGGGAATTTGAAAAAATTACGTGGAGGATATGGATTGAGGTCTGAAGTATCTTTCGGCCTATAAACTTTCTCAAGATCACGTAGAAGTTTTCTTTAGTTCTATTAGGAGTCATGGAGGTTACAACAACAACCCAACGGCAAAACAATTTAAAGCTGCATATAAAAGACCCTTAATGCACACAAGTGTTACAGGATCTACCCAGGCCAATTGTATAGAACTGGCACCTTCCATAATATTAGCAATGAGCACAACAAATACTGTGAAAAAGAAAACTGTTGATCATCAACTTATTGACAACTTTGTAACTGATGAAAATAATAGGGAAACAATAACTAGTAACCAGGATCAGGATTATATTGTAAATAATTTAAATTTTTCAAGAACATTGTCATCTTATGTTTGTGATGTTGTTGACTATATCGCTGTGTTTGTCGTTAAGAATGTTAAGAAAACATTAGATTGTGACATATGTTTGTGTGCAATTTAATTTGATAATTTAAAATCTCCATTCATAAGACACAAAAATTATAGCATATCAAAAAAAAATTTTAATTCAATCTTCTAAAGACGTCATTCATATTTGCAAAATTGTTGAAAGCGAAATTAAATTTATGTACAATTCAAAAAAATTAAACGATTCCAAAGTAATGACAAAATTGATCTTAAATGTCATGATCCTGATTTTGAAACAAACCATTTGTTTAATCTAATAAAGATAATTTTTTTCCATTATTGCAACATTAGATTGTACCACGAAGGTGAAAAACTAAATAATGTAATGTTACGAACATGCTTTCGGCATGGCTCATATAACGGTTGCATCTCGAAACGGCTTCCAGAATCATCACCGGAACTCTCGAAGACAAGAGAACATCAGTCACGTACGCGTAGAGGTGGGAACTTTCTAGAAAATAGTAACTTTGGTATAGATATATATATATATATATATATATATATATATATATATATATATATATATATATATATATATATGTATATATGTAACGATCTTAGGAGTTAGTTTAGTTGATAAGATAGTACCGAACTGTAAAGTTATAAATAAATATATTTATATAAATTCGAACCGCTCGTTTTATTTAAACACGCTACAGTTGGTGTCCGGTGTGAGATTTGAAAATAAATGCAGCAGTGACTTTTAAAAAAAAAGACTTTTGAACTTTTGAAAAGTATTGTTCGTCGGGAACATCCGCGTATTTCGGTAGTGATCTTTGTACGAAAGAACATTTAAAATAAAAGTACGTGTGTGCCTGATCAAAGATGCTGCTAGTAGCACTTTCAGTGAAGCAGTTGCGTGAGCAACTAGAAGAACGTGATGAAGACTGCAGCGGGTCCAAGAAGATACTCCAAGAACGACTGAAGACTGTTCTCAACAAGAATGGAGACGACCCAGAGACCTTCCAGTTCCAGTCAGCAGAAGAAGCCGTTTTAACTAAAATAATTGATGGACAATTTGAGAATGTCTCACAAATAATCGAAGAGAGTTCTAAAAAAATGATAGTAAATTTGAAAATGTGTCGCAAATGATTATTGAAGAAACTTCTAAAATGATTGAAGAAACTTATAAAAAAAATGATAAAAAAATTGAAAACGTCTCTCAAATGATTGAAGAATCTTCTCGAAAGAATGATGAAAGATTCGATGAAACGTCTCAAATTATTAAAGAAATAGCTAGACAAAATGACGAGAAATTTGAAAATGTATTTAGAAGATTCGACGAGACTTCTCAAATAATTAAAGACGTATGTAATCAAAATAATGAGAAATTTGAAGAAGTTTCTAAAACATTCGATAAGGTAGAAGAGAAGATCAAACAGTTAGAGAGCATGATAACTAACACGAAAGTGCTACCACCAATTAATACGGTATCTTTAGATCCGGTAGTGAAAGAAGAATCACCTAGAGATGAAATGACACATCATATGAGATTCAAATTACCACCATTTGATGGAAAGTCCTCTTGGTCCATAAAGCTTAGACAATTTGAAGCTATCGCTACAGCCAATCATTGGACAGAACAAGAAAAGGCTGTTTCCTTGACTGCTGCTTTACGAGGTGATGCTGCAGATATCCTAAGATCAATTCCTAAGGGTCAAGAAAAATGTTACCAGACCTTGTTTACTCGACTAGACAAACGTCTGCGACCTAGAGTTTGGCTGCAGATCTTCTGAAGAACATGTTGCAAGCGAAGATTATGTCGACCGCCTAAAGTTAAGAATGAACAACATTCATGAACTTGCCCGACAACACATCCAGTTAGCCAGTGACAGGATGAAAGATCAATACGATTCTCGATGCAAGAATGAAAGCTATGAAGTAGGTGATCTTGTTTGGCTTTATAATCCACAACGTCGTCGTGGCTTGTCTCCTAAACTGCAAAGACAATGGGAGGGTCCGTATGAAATTAAAAAGAGAATAAATGACGTAATATACCGAATTAAGAAGTTGCCGAAAAGTAAACCTAAAGTAGTTCACATAAATCGTCTTGCACCTTATGCTGGCTCAAATGAAACCGAAGAAGTCCGAACCCTTCAAAATAAGATCAAAGATGATCGGCGACCAAGCTTTAAGGAGTTTATGTCAAATTAAGCAGAGAGAAAGAGTGCTAGATTTGGCGTGACGACAGAAGTTCAGCAGGATCTTTTTAGTGTTCCGCATAACGTCTCTCTAGCCCACTGTGTTGCCCAAGATCTTGAGATGACTAAAGGAATCTCATCTGTATTTTATAAGAAATTCGGTCGTTTGGACGAGTTAAAAAACCAGCAGCCTAAAGTTGGAAGAGTACTGAGATTAGAAGATGGTTCTCGATCTTTGTTGTATATGGTGACCAGAAAGTCGTATACAGACAGGGCAAGCTACGAGGATATATGGCGTGCTCTGACTAATTTGAAGAAAACTGTGTGCAATTACGATATCAAGAATTTGGCCTTACCCAAGATAGGCCATGCACTAGATAATCTGGACTGGAAGATTGTCAGAAGCATGCTTGAAGTGATCTTCCGAGAAACCGGCGTACGAATTATTGTGTGTTGCACTAATCCGAAGAGATCGTGTCCTTCAAAGACAGTAGACTGTTATTTCTTTCTGAGGGGTTCATGCAGAGCTGGAGAGTCCTGTAGATTCCGCCATCCTGGGCCTACATATAGAGTTGCTGATCGGGACGCTCAGATCTAAGAGGGGAGCAGTGTTACGAACATGCTTTCGGCATGGCTCATATTACGGTTGCATCTCGAAACGGCTTCCAGAATCATCACCGGAACTCTCGAAGGCAAGAGAACATCAGTCACGTACGCGTTAGAGGTGGGAACTTTCTAGAAAATAGTAACTTTGGTATATATATATATATATATATATATACATATATTGTATATATATATATATATATATATATATATATATATATATATACATATATATGTATATATATGTATATATGTAACGATCTTAGGAGTTAGTTTAGTTTATAAGATAGTACCGAACTGTAAAGTTATAAATAAATATATTTATATAAATTCGAACCGCTCGTTTTATTTAATGCTCGGTACAGTAATAAGAGTTAGAAGTAAGTTAACAAAAGCTATTTTGTTTTGTGGTCAATAAATTAATAGATTTCCTACATATTTTTTTACTTAACCTGAAAGTTCCACTCAAAAGAAAATTACTCTCCTTTAAATTTATTTTTGAATATCAAACAAGAAGAGATATACAAACGATATATATAATAATATATGTAGATATGTACTTTCAAATAAAACATTTATTTTTACAATTTAAGGCAAAAATATTTATTAATTACTTTGCTAAATAATTTATCTTTTTATTTTTTATAAAATATTGAAGTTATATTAAAATTAATTTAAAATTGGGTAATTATACTAGTGCTTTGCTAAGAATCCAAGCGGGCTCTTGCCGCATTCTGACGTTTCTGTCGCGGAAGGTCTTTGCTTCAACTGTTCGGACGTTCGGTACAAGGCGTGTCTATCAGTTTTTATGGTCTAAGTTCTGAACAATATACAAATAACTTTACGGACACATTTCTATAAAAATCTAAGGTCTGAATCACTACAATTAATCCTAAACAAATTTCCATCAAAACTATTATTTAAAAGTATCTTAGGTAGTTATTTAATAAGATATATTAATATATTTTTTAAATTTATGTAGCAATGTGTCTATTTAGCGAATTTTGATTAAAAGGTTGTAAGATAATATGACTCCAGTTCAAGAGTATTATTGATAACCATATCAATTTTTCAACAAAGTTCATTTTGGTACTTTTCTATAATTTATAAATAATAATTGTCAGAGATAAGATTTTAATTAATTACTATTTAGCTGAGAATAAGCCACAATTATTCTCGGGAATATGCGACAACGGTCGCATCTCGAAGCACCGAGAAGTTTCGGCGATATATCGAGCGCTGTAAAATTCCACCCCTCAAATAACGAATTAGAGGTGGGACTACTCCCGAATATTCTCGAACATAATACTTTGGTATATATATGTAACGGAATTAGGAGTTAAGTTAGTTGATAAGAGAACTTATTTATAACTGTAAAGTTATAAATAAATATATTTATATAAATTCGAACCGCTCTTTTTATTTAAAAACGGTACATTATATATATATATATATATATATATATATATATATATATATACATATATATATATATATATATATATATATATATATATATATAATATATATATATACAGTGTAGGTAAAATTTTAAGGTCGGTATGGTAAAATTTAACAGGATATCTAACGCAGATATAAAATCATATTTTCAACGAATTAGACAAAGATAACAATCATATTTCCCCTTCGTCTCCCCTCCTAAAATCCTTTTAACACTCATTGGCCATTGCCCATTAGTGAGACGATTAGTTCCGATCAGATATTCTCTGGTTCCGATCCTAATATACCTAAAAAACTAGAGGTGGGTCTTCTCGTTTTTTTAATTTTTATCGGAACCGTTTTTCGTAAACTGTAACTAGTTGATTGTTTACCAGTATTCAAATTAGCGAGTACACAAACATATTAGCTATTATCGTTTATGTGTATAAGTATTGAAATAAAAGAACCTAACGAAGGATATATTTATTGTAACTTGAAAAATAAATTAAATAATACAAATGGTACTTAAATAGTTACATTTACATTACACATTATTAAATCGCGAATCGTCTAAATTGACATTTAAAAACATAAGTTTTTCCACTTTTCTTGTTAATCGCGTTCTTCTTTTATTTAAAATTATACCAGATGTTAAACATGTGTTCACAAGGAAAAGATTTTGTTACAATACTACAACATTTTATGAATATAGTGGTTAAGTTACGATATACATGGCGATGGTTTTTTCACCACGGTAATGGACAGTTCCAATCTCCGTTCGAAATTGTTTGTGGGTAATATATCATCAGACAATTACATGTCGACTTCTTTTATACCTCTCGATACAGGTGTATGTTTAGATGAGTCATGTCCAATTAATTCATCAAAAATACACCATGGACTTAAGTCATCTTTATCAGTTTCTTTTTCTTGGACTGATTGATTTTCAAGATTAACTAAACTTTTCGTTTCATCCATTTTCCATAGTTAAAGAACCAGCTTTTAAAAAGTTTGCAGGGTGGATTCCTGGATATAAACCGCCAACAAGAAAAACTTTGTCAGGTTCATTACTTCAGGAATGTTATGTCAAAAGTGAGCAAATTATTAGATCGCAAGTTGTTAAAGAAGTAGAAAATATCTGTATTACTACTGACCTCTGGACATCTGGAGTAACTGAGAGTTACTTCGCATTAACAGGACAATATTTAACCGAAAATTTAGTATTCAAAACTTTTTTATTAGGCTGCTGCCATTTTTCTGGAAACCATAATCCAGAAAACAGCGATTACTGAAATTATTAATCAGTCGGGTCTAAAACGAAAAGTAAATTTTGCAGTAACTGATAATTCCTAAAATATGGTCAAAGCTATTAAATATGTTTTGTTTTATGATGATTGTGATTTATGATGATGATTAAATTTATTGGTGGGGGACGCACTTAAATGCTGTCGTGTACAAATAGATAAAATAAAAAGTCCATTTTTCGACAATTCTGCAAAAAAACACATTTCAAAAAAGTACCTTATCTTCAGAAAGGCTGTTAAAGTATTAATTACAACAGAACACAGTTCCCAAACGGCCAATCCAAGACGTGGAAACTAGGAAGAACTTCACCTATTACATGTTAAAAAGAATGACCGAGTTAGAAGAGGCAACCCGTTCCACATTGGTATTAAATAATACAGACTTAGACTTAAACCTAATCTAAATAAAGAACACTGGATTATTTGTTCTCAACTTTCCCAAATTTTACGGCCGTTTAAAGAAATAACAAGTACAATGAGTGACCAAAAATACTTGAATGCTAGTTCAGTGATTGTTATGGTACGCTGCCTGCAAGAATCTTGCAATAAAATTTTAGCAAACGGCATACTTACATCCATAGTATATGACATAGTACAATTACTAATATCGGGTTTAGCAAAAAGATTTAGAGGGATAGAACAGAGTGGCACATTGTCATTATGTACATTTATGGATTCACGATTTAAAGTGCAGAACAAAACAAAAAGTTAAGAAGCTGGTTACTTCTATAATTAACGAACAAGAAGATTGTACTATTGAAAATCAACCAGTACAAGAAAAAGAAACCAATAAATATGACTTAAGTCCATGGTGTATTTTTGATCAATTAATTGGAGATGACTCATCTACACGTACACCTGCATGGAGAGTCCATTACAACGGTGGAAAAACCATCGCCATGTATATCCTAACTTAACCACTATATTCATAAAGTATTGTAAATGTGAACACATGTTCAAAATCTGGTTTAATTTTAAATAAAAAAGAATACGGTTAACAAGAAGTAAAGTAGAAAAACTTATGTTTTTATGTCAATTTAGACTATTCGCGATTTAATAATAACGTGTAATGTAAATGTAAGTCCGATTTACTATTTGTATTGTTTAGTTTAGAACAGAATATTTAAAACAGAATATTTAAAAATTGGAGGAAATACCACAGATCTGAGGCTTGAAAACGCAGTCATAAAAGGCTGCAACCAGTATAAATATCTAGGAAGCATCATATCAGCAGATGGCAGAGTTAAGATAGATGTACAAAACCGAATAACCCAAGGGAAAAAATGCATCCGAATACTGAATTCATTACTGTGGTCTAATAAAATAAAGATGCATACCAAACTTCGCGTATACAGAGCAATTGTAGAACCAATTACCACATATGGTGCCGAATGTTGGACGATGACAAAGAATGAACGAGATAAAGTAGACGTTGTGGAAATGGATTATCTTAGAAGGTCATGTCGAGTATCGAGAATGGAAAGAATCAGGAATGAGGAAATACGAAACCGTACAGGAATTAGAGATACTCTTTCAGATAGAATACAAGAAAGGCAATTACAATGGTATGGTCACGTGATGAGAATGGAGGAGGAGCGGTGGCCAAAGAAAGCCTTAATGTATGTTCCGCCAGAAAGAAGGAAAAGGGGAAGACCACCAAATTCCTGGAGAAGAGAAATTACAAAAACAATGCAATCTAGAGGCTTAGAAGAGGGAGATTGGGGAGATAGGAAAAGATGGAGGCTGAAATGCGAGAAGCGGCAATCGCCGTAGGACCCCCGTTATATGATGATGATGATTGTTTAGTTTATTTTTCAAGTTATAATAAATATATCATTAGGTAGTTTCTTTCACTTCAAAAGATATACACATAAACGATAATAGCCGTTATGTTTATTTATGTAGGTACTATCTTACTTGAAACTACTTTTAAACAATCATAGTTACTTGTTTATGAAAATTAAAATTTTTAAATGCTTTTTAGCATTCAAAAAAATTTAAATTTTTTTGGAATCCTGAGAAAACTAACAAATATTTTTGAAAAATTTAAATGCAGAATGAAAGATTACATTATTACCGAGGGCCGAAGGTCCCTTAGAATAAACAAAAAGTTTTTTTAATGAGATATTTGAAATTAAAAATCACACTAAATTTTGTTTTTTTTTTTCATCCCTATAACTTATTAAAATAAACATTATAGAAGTTTTCAGGGACTTTCAGCTCTCGGTAATAATGTATTGTTTCATTCTGCGTTTAATTTTTTCAAAAATATTTATTAGTTTTCTCAGGATTCGAAAAAAATGAATGCATTTAAAAAACTTTGGCCCGAAATTTTGCTCCTACGCTGTTAACGATAAACTAGCACGACCCACCTCTACTTCTCGTTACTCGATCTTTTGACCAGACGACAATCTAGACTAGACGTTGCCAAATAAATTAGTGTATGAATATTTTTTAATTTGGCGTTATTGTATGCATGTTTAATTGTTTATTATTTCATATTGGGAAATTATTTTGATATTTAGATTTTTAGTTCGGAAATCGTACTTAAAATACGAAACATTAATAAATTTTATTTATATAAAACGATTTCCGAAATGGAAATCAAAATGTTATATTACAATTATTGTAAAGAAAACTTGTGGCATATTCCCAATAAAAAAAACAGTAACCTGCCATTTAAATCAATTTCGCCCAAATTTGATTGTCTTGAGCATTTTATCTTCTTGATAGAACATTGTTCAAATGCAAAAAAAGACAACAGGTCAAATAAAACCAATAAGTTTGGCAACGTTGAATTTCCCCTTTTTTAATATTTCCATTCGGCGATATAAAGGGCGTACCTAATATACCTCTCTCTTTTTAAACAGCTGTTTCTCACTCCATCTCACGTAAGGTCCATACCGACCATAAAATTTTTCCTACACTGTATATACATATATATATATATATATATATATATATATATATATATATATTATATATATATATATGTATATATATAATATTCAATAGGTGAATCACAGAGGTTTGATCGGTCAATTATTGGCAAATAAAAGACCTCAACTACTTAAAAAAAAAGATCTTAGAATATAAGTAAAAAAGCTAACAGGGTTCATACTTACACAACAATTTGTAGTTTTTTATGATGTTATGAAAATTCTACGGTAACTTAACATTAAAACTTAATAAACTAAACGAGAAAAAAACCAACAAACACAAGAAAAACTGTATGCGAGCACTATTGTTTATTTTTGGTAATTTTTTTATTTTGACCGATGGCTTCATTTGGATGTTTTGTTAAAGCCATGACACTAAGACAAGAAGATAAGATATTGCGCATAAGTCGTGACGTCATTGGAGAGTTTGACGTTCGAAATGTCAGTTTTTTGTATGTATCAATAAATAATCTTTAATAAATAGTTTGAAGATATCCTTATGTGTACGATTATTGTAATTATTAAACCTCTTAACTTATTTTCGTCTAGTAATTTCATCACAGAATGCATACAAATCCCATTTAACTTTAACAAGAATTCAAATTCTACTCTCCAATGACGGCATGCGCGAACACGACCTATTTTGTGCTACGGGAAGATCCTATCTTGTTAGTCATAGTATCATGGTTAAAGCTGTTTCAAGAGTCAAAGCACACTAGTATATTTTCAATTGTTTGCTATCCGTTGTTAAATGTCAGAATTCCACATGTGGCTTGCTTTCGTGCATGTGTTTATTTGGAATGCAGTGAGGTACAATTATCGAGGGAATTGATAAAAGAAAAAGGACCTTTTTTGAAAAGGAATAAAATTTTTTTAATATACACTGAACGGCAAAAAAACTGGCCATGCGTTCTGAAACACAATCCTATATATTTTTATGGTGTATATGTTCCTGATAGGTCCAAGGTTTCTGTCAGCCAAGTACCTAGAGGGTAAAACAAAAATTATATCATTTCTGCACGCCAGCTTTTAAATAATTTATGTTGTACCCATTTTATATTTTTTCATTGAACAGTGAACAATATCTACCAACTAAATAACATTGAAGTGATTCATTCATTGAAGTATTTTTATGTGAACGAATTTCGAAATTTGGGATAAAGTATAATTTTATTTTTATATATTTCTCATTCATAATCTAATGCCATGATATAAAATGTTTTCTTACGATACGATTTTAATTTTAGTTTCGTATAAGATCTTCTCATATGTAATTTAATACCGTAAACACAGATTATTTATTTATTTTCTGAGAGGACGTAACTTTTTAACGTAGAATCTTTTAATAATTTTTTGTTTCCTACAAAATAATAAAACTTTGATTTAAATTGTTCGTTTAAGGGGGTATGTTCACGCCGCAGTTAAAATGAGTGGTGTTCAAATAAACTAACGTTTAACAATTTCTTGAATAGATGGCAGCACGTGCATCATATTTTAATATTTTGATTTTCTCGAAATTTAATTATCTGAACAGCGACAGTGTTGCCAACGAGGCCAAGTACTGGAACTTAAAATATAATATACGATCGGGAGAATCGGTATAGTTCGCTCTCGGTCGGCAGTCTTCTGCAATGTAAGTTGAAATTGCGCTATCGTATTATTTGATTTGAAGTTTCACAAATTCTAATTTTTGGATTGGATAATTGGATCATTCCATATCATTTTTTAATTTTTGTATCGTGTTGCGTTGAGGTTCATTTACCTTTGAAGTTAAATTGTTGTTTTGTTTTTTTTGTTTGTTTTTTTGTAAACATTTTAAATGGTGCATATTAGTTTTGTAAAAAACTAAATTTATTTCAAGTACAAAAAATTACTTATAATAAAAATATACACCTGTAAATTTCATAATTTATTAACCCATCAGAGGACGCTAAGGACTGATCAGTTCTTTGTAATTTTACATTTATCTTGGCAATAAGACTATTGAATTTATATTCATTTTCAGCTAGTAAACGAAAAGCTTCCGTTGCTAAATCAATTTTTTTTCATTTTAAACTTCACTCTGTAAAAATGTCATTAACCCACTCTAAAGTGTGTTTTTAAAGTTGTAACTTCTGCAGTTTTTCCAATATTTTCCATGGACACGAAAACATAAGATGCCATAGTCGAATCATATTTTCTGGCAGACATGACTTAATAAGAGGATACAATATCGCCGCTAACTTGTCAGCAGTTTTGTCTAAGGTCTCAAGTGAACGAAGTTGACTATCAATCATATCATAAAGAGCAGAAATATTACTATTATATATATATATATATATATATATATATATATATATACATATATATATATATATATATATATATATACACTTCATCTAATTTATATAACGATGCACGTCATCGGCGTCATAGCCTGTGACGTCACATGATACCAACACAAAATATTTAGGGTGTAGGTGTGTTCTTTTTTAGAATCACTTTACCGAGTACACTGGCATTACAGCCACTAGACATATTTTATTATATACGCGTAGAAATAATATTTAAAAATTTCTATTAATGTTAACTTAAAGAAATACACAATAATATGTTTCATTTAATTTGTATAAATGCATTATAAAGCGTTTTTATCAAGAACATTTGTTCGGAACACACTGTAACTGTAATCGAACGAAGGTAAAATTTTGGCATAAATTGGTAACACTTATTTGACAGTTGCGGTGTTGACACTTTTTGTACTTCATTATTTTGAATTTTAAAGTGAATATCTCTTGTTTTATATTTTTAACTATTTAATAAAATCTGTTCTTTTTAGAACAAAATTAGTGTGTTTTATTTCAAAAATGTCACGTAAGAATTTAAATAGTCGTTGTAAAGAGATGGTAATACTTTTGCAATAATTATGTAATCTATTTGATTTAAAATGGAGTCAGGATTTTTTTATACTTTGGCAACTATGTCAACTTCGATCTCTGACGTAGATAATGACGTAAGTCGTTATCTAAATTAGATGAAGTATATATATATATATATATATATATATGTATATATATATATAGTATATATATATATATATTATATATATATATATATATATATATGCGATTTTTCTGTCGGTGTTGAAGACAGTCTCTATTTTGTGTTTTCTCAGGACCCTGCTTATCTTCTCTGTTGTGCCTTTAATATACGGTAGAGTGGTTTTGGCAATCGGTTTTTCGTCTTCTTTTATTTCTTTTGTTGTTTTTCGTGGTCTTCGTGCCTTTTCGATTCTGTGTGTGGAAAATCCGTTGTTTTTTAACGCTATATGGACACATGGAGTAGACAAACTTACTGCATTTCTAGAATACATTAACAGTATCCATTCCAAGATCAAGTTTACGATGGAATTAGAAAGTAATCAACAACTACCTTTCCTAGACGTCTTAATAATAAAGAAAGAAAACGGCAACATTGGATATACAGTGTATCGAAAACCAACTCACACTGACAGATACCTACATGCAGATTCACACCACCATCCTGCACAATTGAATTCAGTCATAAAAACTCTGACTATAAGATCTGAACTACTAACAGACGAAGAACACAAGAAAGAAGAAATGCAGAAAGTTACAAAAGCTATATATATATATATATATATATATATATATATATATATATATATATATATATATATATATATATTATATATATATATATATATATATATATATAATACTAAGAAACTCGACTTAAAATTAACTTTGAGAGCTCTCTAATGTAAACTTCAATTTGGAGATCCTCTATGCCAAACCTAGACTGCAATCTCTGAATAATTTTTGAACTCGATTGGAGGTAATTTAAATTTGGGCTTCTTCGGAAGCTTCTTCGAATATACTTTTAAGTACCGTAGGTTAATCGAGGCAAAATTTTGCCTTGGTTTTACCTTATTTACCTTTATAGTCGTACTTGTTGAATCACAATATCGAGTAATAAAAAAAGGGGTCGATGGTCAGAAGTTATATCGGCAGCTGTTATATGGGCAATCAATTGAAAATTTTGGATTATTGATATGAAGAGAATTATTTGTAAGGTATGCTTTAGGTCAAGCTGATGTGAAAGAGATTTCATGTGCAGAAATTTCTGTGTGGTGTTTTGTCTACAACTTCCTGTTCCTTTCTATGTTAATCAATGTGAATTGAACTACCGATTTGTTTGCTGTCGTTCAGATCGTCAAATTAAGTATCTGTACGGTAATATTTTTCCTTTTATGTACTGTTTTGTGAATTTATTCCAGTTATTAGTTTCGGTTTCATAATTAATTTTTTATAAGTTGATTTTTGTGAGTGTAAGAGAGAATCTTTCTGTGCAATATGAGTGGAAAGCGAAAGAGAGTAATTGCACCTTTGGAAACAAAAGTGAATACAATTAAGAGGTTGGACAAGGGTGAATCAATAAAGAAGGTTTTTTTAGATTTAGATGTCGGAGAAGTAACTGTTGGATATTGGAAGCGTAAGCCGAATGAAATCGAACAGTGGGTAAACCGAAGTGTGAGTGGTGGTAGTGGATTGGTCCAAAAAGCTTTGTTGTTGTTGGACAACGCACGATCCCACCCATATATGAGGGAATTGATTAGTGGTGACATACAAGCTGTGTTCCTTCCACCCCATGTAACATCTCTCATCCAACCCTAGACCGAAACGTTATATAAGGAATGAAGAGGAATTATCGGCGGAAGCTTCTTCAGGTACTATCTATCTATCTATCTAATCAGCCTTAGACGCCCACTCTTGGGCATAGGCCTCCCCTGTTAATCTCCATTGGTCTCTATTTTGGGCGATCTACATCCAGTCCTTTCCTGCCTTTCTCTTAAGATCGTCAGTCCATCTCATCTGTGGTCTTCCTCTTTTTCTTTTCTTTTCCCATGGTCTCCAGTGTAGAATTCGCTTATTCCATCTTTCATCTTTTTGCCGGAGAGTGTGACCGGCGAAGTTCCATTTAAGTTTTGCAACCTGTCTTGATACATCGTTCACCTTTGTTTTTTCTCTGATCCATGAGTTTCTTTTCCTGTCTTTAAGACCGATACCCAGCATCTGTCTTTCCATTGCTCTTTGTGTTTTGGATATCCTGTCGATGTTCTCCTTTGTGAAAGTCCATGTTTGTGAGCCATATGTGATAACTGGTAAAATGCACTGGTTGAATACTTTCGTTCGCATATATTTAGGGAACTTTTTATTTTTTAGAATATATGATAGTTTACCAAATGAGGCCCATGCTAGTCTAGTTTTTCTTTTTATTTCTTCTGTTTGATTGTCCCTGTTCAGCTTTATTATCTGTTCTAGGTATATGTATTCTGCCACCTGCTCTAATTTATTCTGTTTGACTACTATTTCTAATTGGTCTTCTTGGTTTGTCATAGTCTTGGTTTTACTATAGTTCATCTCTAGACCTATCTCTGCCGCTTTTCTATCTAGTTTCTCAACAATCTTCTGTAACTCTTCCTTCTTATCTATTATCAGGACTATATCGTCTGCATATCTCAAGGTACTCTGCATATCTTCAGCCACTGCTAACTATAAACTGGATGAAGGGCTGACTGTAATTGAGGCATTGAAGAAGATCACCGTTAAAGATGTTTGCTATTGGATTGCATCTGCCTGGGACGACGTAAAAATGTCCACTACTCAGAAGTTGTGGAAAAAATTATTTAAGATAGACAACAAAACACAAGACGTTCAAAATGAATCTGATGACTGTAAAGTTGATTCTATAGCCAACCTAGCCAATCAATTACCAGTAGAACAAACAATCGTAAACCAAGACATCATCGATTGGAGGAATCTAGATGAAGAAGTGGAACTGACAGATGATACAATTGCCAATCTAGGTCTAAACGTCACCCATGAAGAAGAAGAAGAAGATACAGATGGGATAACTCAAAAGATTTCTCATTCCGAAGGATTTAAGTCCCTTGAAGCTCTCGTATACATTGAGCAACAAGAAGAATCAACACCATTAGACGTCCTTCATTTTCAACGTTGGCGCAACATCGCCGCCCCAAAAAGAGGAATGAAGTTGAAACAAAAATCAATCAAAGACTTTTTTAAAACATTTATAAATTAATTTTTTTTATCTTTTATACTACTTTTATATCAGTTTTTAGTTATTAAAATAAACACATTAATCATTATTAACATAGGTACACATTTTTCTATCAGTATAACCAATCTCAGTGACAGAGTTCTTTCGGTATCCGAGGTAGTCACGGTCCCAATTACCTCAGATAATCGCAAGTCTACTGTACAAAAAGCTTAATTTTGTATCAAATTACACAAGTGTGATTTTATTTTAATACAGTTTCCCAAATTCGACTTCATATCGAATGTCAACAGGGGAAGTGTTTTCCTCAGAAAATTTCAGATTTTCATCTCGTTTCTAATTATGACTCAAGTAAATATCAATAATCTCCTATTTTCTTCCGGAAATAATTAATTGACAAAATTTAATCGATCATTATATAATATTGTTTTGCCTATAAAAATTAAATTTGTTAAAAATTTAATAAAACGAATTGTTTTTATGTTTATATATTATGTAAAAACCAGTATAATCCCGCAGTAAACTTTACTGACCATAGTTTGACTTTGAACCACGATTATATAACGTCAGGGTGCCAAGGAAAAAAATGGTATACTTGTATATTTAAGACATTGTTCCCTTATACAATCATGATTGAACAATAAAAGAAAGTCAAACGAAGCCACAATATTAGACTTAACTACTGGGAGGGGCCGCCTTGCTAACAAAACCACGTGATTCGTTACTATAGTTACTGCATAACTCATAGACAATTGGAATAACCACAAAACTAGTTTTCAATGTTTTGCAGATTTTTCTTAAATTCGGCAAACGCGCATCTATCGCTATTTAATACATCAGTGCTGCCTTCTACTAAATGACACGTGAACTTATTTTCTCATCTGTTAAGTGATAGCTGAACTAATTTCTCACTATCAAAATGCCAACTTGTTACGGTAACATCAACAAAATCCCTAGTTTGCAGCTTTTAATTGTAATTTTATCTTTAGGTACAGTTAATTTAAAAATTACGGCAGTATGGATAACAAACATTTGCTTAAAATAAAGGTTTTTGGATAGTTAATCATTTAACGTAGTTATTTTGCACTTAAGTTCAATAATTATTTCACAATACCAATTTTTAGGCACGTTACCACGTAAGTTATGACATGGATGCATTCAAGTACAGTTATGAAAAAAATACTGCTGTTTTTGAAAATGTTAACTAGATATCATTAAAATAGAAAGTTTACAGTTTACGTACATAATCGT
Source organism: Diabrotica balteata (assembly GCA_918026665.1). Taxonomy (NCBI): domain Eukaryota; kingdom Metazoa; phylum Arthropoda; class Insecta; order Coleoptera; family Chrysomelidae; genus Diabrotica; species Diabrotica balteata. The sequence goes on from OU898276.1 coordinate 114,755,451, forward strand.
AACTTGAAGATCTGTTTTGAAATAGTGACGATAACTGTACCTAAAAAGTATATAAATTTTAACATTGTGACATACCACCTTAATATTCTTTGTGCTTGTTTCCATACGAGGATAAGCTATTAACGATGGCTTCCTTTTAATTTTAATTTTAAAGATAATACAAACAGTTTCTATATGATTTTTGAAAGAATCACTACCAAACTCTTCGAAACGAGTAGAACGGCCTAGATTGCTTGTATATCTAATAGTTTGCTCAGGTTACAAGGGACCAATGGAGTTTTGTCTTCGAAAATAAGTTTCATACGGTTCTGGTGTTTTTTTAAGGCTATTTTAACAGGTAAGTTTTTGAAAAGTTTGGTAAGCTTATTCGTGATTTGTGGGAAGTACGGGAGCAAAGCATATTTTGTGGTTTGTTCAGGGGAATTATTCATCTGTATTTTATTAGAAATGGACGCTAATATTCGCTCGTTCGGTGTTTCAGTAATGGACTGTCCATAGCTTTTGCAAAGAGAAATTTATTGAAGATGGATGCAGGATAGGAGTTATCTAGGAGAATGGACTTCAGTAGAGTAAGAGATTCTTCTTTGTAAAGCGGATGTGTCAATGTGTTGACTAAGGTTGAGTGCTTGTACCAGGTTAAGTTTATATCTGATTGAGTATGTCGAATTAAGAAACGGTTGCTAGCCGTTTATTATCTGTACCATTTAGTGACTAATCTGTTATCAGGTGTGCGAATAATTAAAATATATTCAATAGGTTGGTAAAGATATCATAATAAATCTGTGGCGGAAAAAGAGCCAATATAGGAGTTAAATCTGGTAGATTCCCCTGTATTAAGTAATAGTAGATCAGAAGAGTCAATGAGATATTTTATTAGATTACCGTGTGTGTGTTTTAGAGCTTTCATATGCAGATTGATGACAGTTCATATCCCCTATAATTATTTTTGGGTGTGGAATTTGATCAAGAAGGTTATTTAGTTCTTGTAGGTCTAGCTCGCTAGGATATGGTAAATAAATGTTGCATATATTAATATGTTCTTAGTAATGCTCACTGCAACAGCTTCGAGATTAATACTTGATGCAATTGGCTTAGCTTCTAGGTCTGTACTTACGAAGATAGCTACTCCGCCACTGGCCTGTTGTGCTACTCTGTTTTTTAGAAAACATTGATAATTTCGAAGATTTAAACTTGTTTAAAATGAGTTTCTTGAAGACATAAGATCTTTGGGCATAATTCATTTATTAAAAGTTTTAACTGTTCTAAATGTGTATAAAACCCATTAAGATTCCACTGTAAAATAAAGGAATTGGACACGTTAGAATTCTGCCTGAGATAATTGTTAATCTGTCTCTTCTGCGGAGGAGATATTATGGGGGTTTAGTTTCTTTTTTATTCTAGTTATATTATTTTTGAATTTATATATAATTTTAAATTGTGGGTATCATCAATTAGCCTATATTTGTCCACTGCTGAACGTAGGCCTCCCGTAAAATTTTCCACCTATTTCTATCTTGAGCTTCTTGCATCCAGTTTGTGGTGATGCGCTTGATATCATCCGTCCATCTAGTCGGTGGTCGTCCTCTGCTTCGATATGCATCTTGTCTTGGTCGCCATTCCAGAATCTTTCTGGTCCATCTATCATCCGTTAATCTGGCAACATGTCCGGCCCAAGCCCATTTAGCCATGGCTATTTTTCAACTGCATCTGTGACTCCTGTCTTCTTCTTATTTCTAGGTTTGGTACTTTATCTCTGATGGTAATACCTAATATTGATCTTTCCATAGCGCGTTGTGTAACTCTTATTTTATCTATTGTTCTTTTTGTCAGAGTCAGTGTTTCTGCACCATATGTAAGAACCGGTAAAACGCACTGGTTAAAAACCTTTCTTTTTAAACAAACTGGGATACTAGACTTGAAAATGTTATTCAATCTACCAAAGGCAGCCCATGTGAGACCTATCCTTCTTTGTATTTCAGTTGTCTGATTATCTCTGCCTAAGCGAATCTCATGCCCTAGATATTTGTAAGCTATTACTTGGTCGATGCTATGGCTCTCAATCAGAATTTTACCGCTGACTACAAAGTGGGTCATAAATTTTGTCTTTGAGGTGTTAATTTTAAGACGAATTGTTTTTAACGGTTTATAGAACGTGTTCAGGTTTATTAACTCTATCAGATATTAAAACGATGTCATCGACTAAATAAACCCACTTGTGCTTTGGCAGAACACACTATCGATCTAGACCATAAGATAGATTTCAACAATGTAAAAATATTAGCCAGAGAGAAAAATAAATTTAAGAGAACATTCTTAGAAATGGTACATATCAGCAGGAGTGATAACAACAATCTCAATAAAAGATCTGAGATCCAGAATCTTAGCAAAATTTACAATTTTATTTTGACTTTTGACTAGGGTCTTCTGCATCTCAGACTGTTTCATGTCTTGTTTCTTAAATTCCATTATTAATTGTTATAATTATCATGATTAACTTCAGTTATTATTCAGATGTTCATTTTGTTTTCGGTTGTTTGTTTTTTCTAAACCTACTTACTAAATACTATTTTCTTTTTATTGTTTGACATAATGAACCTTTTTTTAAATTTCCCTCTCAATTTAAAGTTGGTAACGTGGTTGGTAGTACTTAAAATCACAAACGGTATTTTGTTAGACATCAATAGGGAGTTATCAAGTAAAATATTATCCTTCCGTTATTTTGACACGTAAACGCTAATTTTTACGGTATAAAGTTTTACGGATATGTAATTTTAGAGTTATCAAATAGTCGAATTGGTGCTTCACGTTAATAGTTGGCAATTGTCAGTCAAATGTCAAATGTGACAGAAAAATAAATAATTTTTTTGTTTTCTTTCATCCAAGGTATATATTTTGTCCGGTTTTGTACATTTTGGGTTTCAAATTTTTTCTACAGAAATATGAAAGACATTTTAGAACAAGCAATATTAGTTGATGCAAATGACGAAGTTATAGAAGATTTAATACTAAATCATATTTTAAATGATAACATACAAAATGTACATTCGGTATTCAATTTGGATAGCTTAGAGCCTGAGCAAGCCAAATAGTATTTTCGGTTTGAAAAACAGAACATTCCAGAGAGTTGACTTCTCGCATTTCTTTTACTAGTAAAAGGTCATCAGTGCTTGTAGAATGCAGCCTTTTTGTCGTTTTCACTATTTCCGTATTCATAATTGATAAATATAATGAAATATAATAAAATGTTTTATTTGTCTCGCAGATGCTTAACCAAGAAAACAGAAAACACGTGTTAACCTATGAGAGATAAAATTACAGAACGAACTCCAATCTCCGAGTCCCGAGTCTTGACGAATTGGTGCGATTCGCTGCTAACGTTACCGTATATCAAACCCGCTATTCGACGGACGGTAACGGAGCCCGTAAACGTTAAAATCATTTACGTTATTCACATTTCATACTGCGCATGCTCCGCTGTCAAAATAACGTTACCGTATTCTCACTCTTTCACTTGATAACTCTCTAGTTTGAAAGTTTGTTTTTTGTAGTTACATCGAACTATTTAAACAACAATAGTTCCTCCTACTACCTCTTTCTCTTCGTGAGATGTGACTGAATTCAAACCTGCGAAGACGACTGTTTTTTGTCAAACATATCGTCTTATATTTTTTACTTTTTAAACTTTGTAACATGTTCTTTAATTTTTAAGTGATTTTAAAATTTTTAAGTTTTAATGCCTTCAGTAATTCAGATCACATTATGTTATTTAACGTTGTGTTTTATATGCTATGAATCTTACTTTCTGGTAAGTTTTTATAACTTTTATATTACATCAGCCTAATTTTATAACACAGTAATTTTCATTGTAGACCTTGATAAAGGTGGCAAACAACCACCGAAAGCTCGGATTTCAGAATAAATAGTACGCCTTAGCAAAGCTCTATTTTTTTGACTACCACACCCAAAAAGAAAAAAAGTATTTACATATATATATATATATATATATATATATATATATATATATAATATACAGATTGAACCAAATTAAAACGGAACATACAATTTAATACATGTCTGTTTGAACTGCATTTGAAATAGTGGACCAATATAAAACTTGGACAAAAATAAATCCATACCTGGGTATAGACATTGTATAAAATATCGTTCAACTACCTGTCTCGCAACAAAGTTGTTTGCGTAAGACGGGTTTGTCTAAGGAGGCGATAATAGTTCAGGAAATTAAGCTCGAAAAAAGTTAAAACCTCGCAATTTTTTCGTCCTGCATGTATCCAGTTGAAATTTTAACAGAAGGTAGGTGATAGCCCAAGGATCAAAATCTATATCGAACCGAAGTGCGCTGAAGGGTTTTAGGGGTGAAAACTACCCCTAATTGTCAAAAATTATAAAATAATATATTAAACCTGAATATGGGTAAGATTTGGTTTGAATTAGTTACATAATAATTATTTTATACTTTTGATTAGAGTTCCATCATATTTCAACCCTTAAAAAGCAACCCTTGTTAGAGATTAATGTAAAAAAATTACTAATTCTAAAAAAATGATTTCGCCTTGGATCGATTTGGATAAAAATTTGGATTTAAGCTCAATTCACCCGCTGCTTTATAGTTTATGTCATGTCGACGAACCCTGATTGTTCTTAGGGGTGAAAACTACCTCTAATTGTCAAAAATTATAAAATAACATATTAAACCTGAATATGGGTAAAATTTGGTTTGAATTAATTAAATAATGACAGTTTCGTGCTTTTGAATAAAGTTCCATCATATTTCAGCCCTTAAAAAGCGACCCTTATTAGAGATTAATATAAAAAAATTAGTAATGCGAAGAAAATGATTTCACCTTGGAACGATTTGCATAAAAATTTGGAATTAAGCTCAACTCACCCTCTGCTTTATAGTTTATGTCATGCCGATGAACCCTGATTGTTCTTAGGGGTGAAAACTACCCTAATTTTCAAAAATTGTAAAATAATATTATAAATCTTAAGATGAGTGAAATTTGGTTAGGATTAGTTAAATAGTGATTTTTATATACTTTAAAATACAAATTCATACATTTTCAACCCTTAAAAATCAATTGTTATGAGTGCTATCGGTGAAAACAATTTTTTGCCAAAATTTTGCAACTTTTCAACTTTTGAAAATCACCCTTTACAACATTGCAGTTTTTATAAACTAATTTATAAGATATAAATTGAAAAAAGTAGAATTAAATACAAAAAAAATTTATCAACATAAAAAGGCACCATATATTATTATACATTTACATAAATAGTTTAAAATATTTACATTTATAGGTAAAACAATTATAATATTAATCTTATTCGTCATCAATTACATCTTCATCGTGATCTATGTCATCCTCATCTTCTTCAATTATTGGTGGACTGTTATTGCACCCTTCACCTGAGCACCCAGAACAAGTAGAGTTACAGTATAAACCAACTTTTCTGCACCCATATGAAACGCCGCATCTTTTTTTGCATTGGCAAAAAATAATTTTCAAAAATTTATCGGGTGCAGGTTGTTTGGAATACCATCCCCAATCTGTAGCTCTGATATTTTCATTGCCAAGCCATAGACATATGAGCAGATGTTTTATTCTGTTGTATGGGATTTCAAAATAAGAACGCTTAATATTTCGAATGTATAACGCCCCACTACCTAATATACCGGTTTTGTAGATTATTATGCTCCGAAATGTAATGTACTATACTAATGGAATTTTCCGGAAAAAATTAACTGATTTTTTTAACGTATTTCCTTTAATTTTTAACGATAGAGTGTTTCTTCCAAAACGATTTATAGAGGTTTTTAATAGCTACAAGGATCTGTAAATTAAATCTTTTTGGAACCCTTGGTTTTTAAATGGGGTGAGTTTAAAGGGCTCGAAAAAGATGGTGCTTGATCGTAAATCGATGCTTTAAACGGCTATATCTCGCCAAATGTTCATTGTACAACAAATCTAAATAAAGGATAATTTTAGTCATTAAAAAAGCTACAATTTGGTAATTTTTATTTTTTTCATATATTCAGTATTTTCGGGCATATTTAAAAAAAGAAGGGTAAAAAATATGAAATTGTAAATCGTTTCTCGCTTTAAGCTGTACTTTTTCTAAAACTAAGCATTTTAAATGGGTCAAAGTTCTTGGACGTATTAACAATACATCTACAAAGGGAATTGCAGAAGGGTGAAGATCGATTTTAATTATGGGGGTGGTTAGGGTGTTGTTTTCCTCGATTTTTTCGTAAAAAATGAGGTATTGACCTTATTTTTTTATGATAGGTCTATTTATGCTCTTTAAAAAAGGTTTTGTGAGTTTTCTTCCAAAAATGCATCATTTTCCCGATATTTGACTTTGAATCTTTCAAATTTGGCATTTGAAGAAAACCGCTGAACATTGATATTGTATTTGTAATTGTATTTGTCTTTTTAAAAGCTACAGATTTGTTCTCTACAACTTTTTTGATAAAATGCACCATTTTCGAGTTATTCGCGAAAAATCAATTAAAAACGTGGATTTTTTCGTCTAAAAGTTGTTACTTTCAATCGCGAATAACTTGAAAAATATCATTTTATAAAAAAAATGTATAGCACATTTTTTGTTTAGAATCACTTTTCTAATCGAAACCTGTAGTTAAAACGTAAAAATAATTTTCACCCCGGAGATGGGGTGGCAACCACCCCCTAGGCTTTGGCGCACTTTGGTTCGATATAGATTTTGATCCTTAGGCTATTACCTACCTTCTGTTAAATTTCAAGTCAATCCACGCCGCACGAAAAAATTGCGAGGTGAAATGCTACATTTCCTGGACTATAACTGGTTTGACAGCATAATAAAATCGTAGATTTATGTGTAGCTTTCAATTTTTATGAGTTCAGAATCCAGCAGCCCGTGAAGTATGGGATTTTTTATAATATAATTATTTGACAATCTTTTGTTGGCCAACCAGCTACAGCAGAATTGAGCCGAAATACATTATATTCCTATGTTCCGAATTTATTTCGTTCAATCTATATATATATATATATATATATATATATATATATATATATATATATATATATATATATATATATATATATAGCCCAATAAGTTTTTCGATAGGATACACACGTGCTGTAGTATTAAATTTAACCAACTTAAACGTATTTACCAAAGAATTTCAATTTTTTGAATAGACCAGATTTACATCATGAATTTGTATAGACCGTTAATAGGTAGGTTTACCTTAACGCTTGTTAGTTGGCATTGAAAAATATTATTTTATTTATTCATTGGTTTTCTATTTTATAACGTTAAAAAATATTATACAAAAATATTATTTAAAATCAATCAATGTTTTACAAATACATAATCTACAACAGTGGCGGCTCGTGGCTTGAGAGACAAGGTCGGCAAGGTATTTTTTGTCTCCTCAGATAGGTATACCGTCTAATAAAGACTTCAATCATCATAGGAGATTTTTTGTTTTCTTGTTTTTTGTTTTTTTTTGTTTTTTTTTCTATAAATTTAGAACCTAAACATGTTTATAAATTAACTCTAGTCTACGTTGTTTGGAAGTAGCAAAATGGGTAATAACGTCATCGTAAAATTTATTAGAGTTTTGGAGAGATTTTAAAAGTTTTTTTTCTATTGACATTTGAGACAAGCTTGACATTCTCTCTTGTTTCATGGTATTTCGACAATAAGTTTTGATTCTTTTGAGGCAAGAGAAATCTCGTTCATTTGAGGCAGACGTTGGTGGTAATGAGAGAATTAATGACAATAATTTATTAATTTCGGTAACAGTTTGTTGTAATGAATTGCAGTATATAAAATTATACATATCTTGTAACTTATCCCATCTTCCGAAAATATTTGGATCAGCATATAAAACTTTTAATTCATTTTCTAATTTTATTTTATTAAAGAATGATGGATAATTTTTAATTAACCTGTCTAATAAATATCTTGGAAATTCTTTGGCGTAACTTTTAAATTTTGAATCGTCAAAGAGGTCAAAAATTTGCAAATCTTCAAAATTCGAAAAACGAGTATCTATTTGCATAATAATAGTATCCAAAATTTCAAAATATACTCGTTTTTCGAGATCTGTTTCTGTGTCATGCCTTTGTCTTTTTTTGGGGGTTCGGAAATATCAAGCGAGTCCAAAACGTCACTGCGTATATACTGGAAATTACTATCATTACGAAAATCTCTGAGATTTTGCACCAGTCTTGTTATTCTATTTTTGAAATGAATAATGTCAGTTAACTGATTTTGAACAACATTGAATATCAAATCGGTTTGGGTAAACACTTTCTTAAAAATATTTAAAAGTATGTTAAAAGAGTAATCATTTAATAAAGTTTTCAAACCGATTGCTTCACGGATCGAGATATCATCACTTTCAAAATCGTCACATTCAATAATAAAATCAAAAACTTCCAAAAGCTGTTCACGAAAATCTGCTATAGTGAAAACTAACCGAGATTTAAAATTCCATCGCGTCTGACAAACTGTTGGCATTTTTTTCGAAACAAACCGTTCTAAAGCATTAGTCCGTTTAGGCGAGCTTGAGAAAAATGAAGCAAATCCGCTTAAACTGGCAAAAAAAAGACGACATTCTTTAATTTTTTTACATGTATCTTGCAAAACTAAATTCATTCTATGCGCATGACAATGAGTAAATAAAGCTTGCGGTGCAATAGTTTTAACTTTTGCCTAGAGACCATTTTAGTGTACACCTACATTGGAACCGTATTTCTCCCGATCCGATATCTGGCGACGTCGGCCGACGTCGGATTAAAAACAAACTCAAGGTATTAAATCAGAGTGCCTATACTGCTTCGTCACGGAAGCAGTATAGGCACTATGATTTAATACCTTGAGTTTGTTTTCAATCCGACGTTGGCCGACGTCGCCCGATATCGGATCGGGAGAAATACGGTTCCAATGTAGGTGTACACTAATTCACCAGACATCACGGCAGCGCCGTCATAAGTTTGCCCTACCAATTTATTTTTGATATCAAAAAATTTTAATCTGTCCTTTAAAACACCAAAAATATGTTCTGCCTTACGGCTTTTACTCACGTCTGTAAAACCTAAAAACCTCTCATAGATATTACCACGTAACGCGTATCGAACAACAATTGATAATTGTGAATGACATGATATGTCGGTAGTTTCATCTACTTCTAGTGAAAAGCAAATGGTTTCCTGAATCTCAGATTCAATAACGTTACTCAAAATGTAACTAATTGATTCTATTAATTCATTCTGGATTGTTTTAGATACACCGCTAAATGTCTTCGAATCAGAAAGTAAATTAGAAAATTCCAAATCGTATTTCTTAAACATTTTTATTAGTTCTCTATAATTACCTTGATTTAACGAATGCTCCGATTCATCGTGTCCCCTAAAAGATAATTCCTGACAACTTAAAAAAATTACAATATCAATTAAACGACGTAAAACTGCGTGATTATTTTTTACAATTTCGTTATGTTTAATAGCATTTTCACGTTGGGCATTATCTAATGAAACATAGATATTTTGTTTTCCAAATAAATCTAATTTAATCTGGCTGTAAGTATGATCTTTCGAAATATCATGTTTATGTAAAGCCCTAAATAATTCCTTTAAATTATCGTAACCAGATTCACACCACGGATTTTGATGTTTGCCCTATTTGTCGAAAATAAAATGCAAGGCCAACAGAAAAGTTTGTTTTTTATTTCACTCCCGGTAAGCCATGAGTACTTGCTGTACCAATTATCTGAAAATGATCTATTACTTCCCTTACCCGCACTAATATTTATAAGCCGGGACATTTTAGGCAAAGGACGCCCCTTATTTTTAATAACAATTTGTTCTTCGTATGGAATAGATGAAAACCCATTATGCAAAATATAATTTACAATATCAGACTTATCAATACTTACAGTTTCTCCCATGGCTTGCATTTTTTAGGTTAATTTACCTGAATTTGTTTACACTTTAATTAAAAAAAAACTTCTAATATGTCAAAAAACCCTTTAACCTTTAACTATTTACGGCAGACGTAACGTATCACAGTATTACTTTAGAAAATAAAAATAAATCACAAAAAGAAAGACTAGTTCGTGCACTGAATATCACTTCACAGGAACGTAGATTCCTTGTGGACTTCACTTTACTACATATATGAAATAACATTTCGTCCCACGCTCGCAATGTACAGTTCGCGACCAATCACCAATCCAAATGAAACATCGGCAAATTTAAATTCGCCGTACTTGGTAATTAAGTTCATATGGAAAGAAATGTATATTTGGTTGCTAATCAACCAATATTCCGTTGATTTTTACAAGTAAAGTCAAGGTTGGGATCGGCTAGCCGAAAAAACAAAACGTGCCTTTTTAAGAATTCATAGGCGGATGAATGTCTCCGATATCGAATAATCTATTTGAAAAGTGTCTACGCAGGGATCACTTAACGCTCAGATTGGACGAATTCTTTTAAAAACCATGAATAAAATTTAGTCTTTATTATCTCACAGATATTTTTTTAGTTCACAAAAACAAATGACATCAACTGATTACCTGCCACAATTATTTATTGAAATACTGATTAAATTAAATATTAAAAAAGTCTATAATATCTATAAAGATGTGGGTCGGCACTGCCGACCCTGACCGACCGCCACTGATCTACAACATTAAAAATATCCATAAGATTTAACTAAAAATGTGTTTTTCAGAGCTCTCCTATTTGGTATGGAGGTATCTCTATGGTTGCTGCTTCAAAATATAGGATATTTGATCATGTTAGCTGTAATGATATATAACGCATGGTTTCTGGTTTCTGCAGTTATTGGAGGAGCATTAGGTTATTTTATTTTTGGACAAATGTTTATGAAAATTAATTTGCAGAACTGTCATATAATGCGAAGTGCATATTGCGGTCAAATTTGCGGAGAACTTCCAGGTAAACTTCATTATTTTAAAATGATAAGGTTTATTGTTAATTATATTACTTTATATAAAGTTAACAAAATAATGATAAAAATAACCTAAAATTAAAATAAATCCCACCTAAAAAGTATCTACGTTAAACATGCCACAAAAAATACTTGTACGCTTCCTCGCACGCTTACTTTATTATACGCGCATAAAAATACCAAACAAAAATAAAATTAGTCATCCAAAATCACGTGTCGTAAGTGGTCAAAAGTAGCCGAAAACGTAGAAAACTTCTTGTTTGTTCTTGTTTGGTCTTGTTTGTTTTTCAAAAACAACAAAAAAAAAAATGTTTTTATAGTCGAATGTCCGTCTCACGTCAATCAACTGTCTGTCAGACGGATTCTGTCTCCGGCTTCGATATACCATGTAGCTTCTCCATTTTCAAAAAAATTTAAAGTGTATGTTTGTCTTTGTAGTGTATTGTTGCCCCTGAGGATGATCTATTGATCGAAAGTACTTGGGCAAGATTTAATTAATTACTGTGTTCGATATTTGCCTTGTATACCATCAAAGTAAATTTAATATTGGCATTCACGTACCAAAAAAAGATAAATGTGTACAATGTGAAAATTTTAAGAACACGCTAGAAACTGATCGAAGTGAGGAGCAGAGTTTAAAATTTAAGAAACATGAAGTGGAAGTGCAATTTTCAAAAAGTATTCACCTCACTGCTCAGGAAAATGCTAAATCATGTGAATCATTCATTTGCGCAAGTTTTGACTTACAGAAAATCCTTAATACTCCGCATGGAAACAGTATTCTCCTTTACTATTCTCGTAAGTATTCCATGTTTAATGAAATATTTTACGAAAATGGAACAAGGCGAGGGTATTGTTTTTTATGGGGCGAAAAAGATGGTAAAAGAGAAGCAAATAAAATTTGTACCATATTACTGAAATATCTGAAAATTGTGGATGAAAGGTGTACTGTTAAGGAGGTTAAATTATTCTGTGACTCCTGTCCAGTACAAAATAAGAATCGCCAAATTTTAGCTGCTATTTTATGGTTTCTGGAAACATCTGCTGCTGTAGAAAGAGTTTCCATTGAATATCTTGAGCCAGGTCATACTTACATGCCTGTTGATTCAGTACATGCCACAATTGAGTCAAACCTAAAAATACAATAATTTGGGCTCCTTCAGAATGGCCAACGGTTATTGTTAATGCACGTACTCAACCACAGCCCTACAAGGTAGAGGTATTGGATTATACCGACTTCCAAGATTTTAAAGCTCTGGAAGAAGCTATTTTCCCCGTATTAAAGAAGGATAGTAACGAAAATAACATAAAATTGTCTGAATTGAAGAAAATAACTTTTGAAAAAAAAATGCTTCCACGGTGATAGGAAAAGCATCATTAGATCCGGAAAGTGAGCAAATAAGAATTAGTGTAAAAGGGCACAAGACAAGGCCATCAACCATTCCTTTATCACTTTCATTGGCACCGCTATACAACTAAGAATTGAAATTGTCATCTAAAAAATACGAGGATCTAATGAGCTTAATTAAAAATAATGTTATTCCAAATCGGTACCACGAAGAATACATCCAAATAAGATCAGATACTTCGGAGCCGGATGAACTTGCTGAAACTGATGAGGAAGATTAATTATTTTTGTATATTTGAATTGTTTAAGATTAATACATGTAATATAGCACTACCTAAGATTACAGTTATTTATTATTGTATACCTATCAGATCATTTTACAAAAATATCACATTACAATAATAAGTATTACCAAGAAACATAAAGGGGCTTCGGACGTTTACGGCGTAACCCTCATCAATAGTCATACCTAAATATTTAAACAGGCCAGCCAAAAGGCGTAACCCACAAAATATGATATAAAATTCTTTTTTCTTGTTTTTGTAAGCACTAATCTAAATTTTTGTTGTATTGATTTAATTCAGGAGATGAAATGTTACATGTAAATAGTACAAGAAAATTAAAACTAGCTACATAGTAAAAGTAATTAAGTTTTTTTAGCCTCCTGTAAAATTCATAAATTGAGGGTTACGCCCTTTGGCCTTTATACCATCGATATATATATATATATATATATATATATATATATATATATATATATATATATATATATATATATATATATATATATATATATATTTACACTAGCGTCTAGCTGTTGGCAGGTCAGGATAATCCTGACCAATCCAATCGCACTTGAGTATGTGTGTGGCGCGTCATT